>VZQC01003147.1:3556229-3623507 GCA_009823505.1 Rhizomys pruinosus
TACCTGGCCTGGCGCGTTATGGCGTCTCCCCTGCGACCCCGGTTCCCGCCCACAAGTCCAGCCGGGACCAGAGCAGAGGGAAACGCGACCCTGCTCACCCGAGCGCGGTCCCTCTGGGCCGGGGACCCCGTAGACGGGTTCACAGCGAGACCCTCTCCCAGCTGCCCCCCGCCAGACCCCGCCTAGAGCTGAGGAGCTGTTTACCTGGCCTGGCGCGTTATGGCGTCTCCCCTGCGACCCCGGTTCCCGCCCACAAGTCAGTGAATGATATTGAACTGCTTCTATCAAAACACTATATTATTGGAAATTCATTTGGGTTTTATTTTTTCATTTTATTTTATGTGTATGAGTGTATTGCCTACATCTGTGTTAGTGCACCTGTGCTGTACAGTGCCCTTGCACATCAGCAGAAGGTATCGGATCCCCTGGAACTAGAGTTCTCGATGGTTTTTAGCCACCATGTGGGTGCTGGAGTCAAAACCCAGTCTTCTGCAAGAGTGGTCAGTGCTCTTAACCACTGAGCCATCTCTGGCCCCTCTTTGGGTTTTTATAAAGGAATACCTAACCATAATAATTTGTTAAGTACTATACCCTTATACTCAAGGTATTATATAAACATGCAATTTGGGCTGGAGGGATGGCCTAGCGGTTAAGAGCGCTGACCACTCTTGCAGAGGACCCAGGTTCGATCCCCAGCACCCATATGGTGGCTGAGAACCGTCTGTAACTCCAGTTCCAGGAGAACTCCAGTTTCAGGGGAATCCAACACCCTCTTCTGACCTCCGCGGCATTGCACGACATGGGTGCTACTTAAAAACATGCAAGCAGTACATTCATATACATAAAATAAAAAAAAAAAAAAAAAAAAAAGAAAAAGAAAAAAAAAACATGCAATTTATTTTTTCTCATTTATAGTAATAAAGACTGTAATATTGATATAATTCTTATCTACAGATGAACAAGTTGAGGCAGAAAAGATGGATGATTGCTGTATTGCTTTGCCTCACTTAGGGTGACAAAGTAAGTGGTCGTGCTAAAACTTCAAATTAGATTTGCCTGACATTAAAGACTGTGAAATATAGAGTCCTGAAAGTCACCAACTTTTTTCACGCCACCATCAACCACTGTCCATCAAAGCCTCCTCAGGTCAATCCAGCATGTGACTGTCCCTCCAATGGCTGTTTCATATCTCAGCAGATCAGCCTATACTGCGCTCAGGTCAGCCCTCAGGTCAATCCAGCATGTGACTATCCCTCCAATGGCTGTTTCATATCTCAGCAGATCAGCCTATACTGCGCTCAGGTCAGCCCTCAGGTCAATCCAGCATGTGACTGTCCTCCAATGGCTGTTTCATATCTCAACAGATCTCAACAGATTTATCCAAATTCCTGAGACAGAAATCCAAAATTTTTCTACCTAAAAGTTTAACTAATCTCAAATAAGTGAAATGTTTTAGGGCATATTTTATTTCAAATGTGGCTCAATGACACCAAAGTTCAGGTGGCCTCATCCATTCTTCCTGGTTTGTTACTAGGCTAACCCTTCCAGTTCAGTAACCCCAGCTCTTCCAGGCTTAGCACATTCCCAAAGGTATTAGTCACTCTAAAGAAAATCTGGGTTTGCAGTAAATCCCTACAGTTATACTAAAACCAAGTCATATTTCCATCCTTGAACCATTTAATCTGACCAAGGGATTGCCTGTCAGCTTGTGCAGCTAAAACTGTGTTATTAAAGCCAGGACATGTCTCATGGGTGAAGAGTAGGTGGGAGTGGACTGTCATAGGGAAGTGGGATTCAGTTAATCAGGAGAAGTAAACGTGAGGCATGCAGCACAGCTCAGCTCCAGTACAAGCAGATAAAAAGAGCTGCCAGGGGGCAAGGCAGAAGCTGAACTGCCTTTGAAGGGAAGGAAATGAAGTTGCCAAAGTGGGGAATCAGCGCAGGACACCGTGCGTACTGGGTACCAGGCTTGTTTCAAACATCTTTCCCTGTACTTTTAATATCAGAAGTAATATGTGACACTTATCTTTACCAAATAATCTCCTTTCAGATACTTCTTATTTTTCATCCATAAAAGTCTTCATACGTTTATTATAAAGTTAAAACAACCCTCCAAAAAATAAAAACCCTCCATATTTAGTTCAGTTGTTATCATAGGAACTCAAAGAATTCTTTGGGTTTCTTCTAGATGGACTTATGTTTTTATTATACTGATTTATTTACTTGAGTTTGTTTTGATGGGGTATGGGTGCGTGCATGCCAGTAAGAAGACAGTGTGCAGGAGCAGGTTCTCTTCTTCCACCTGGGGATTAAATAGGTCATCAAGCTTGTTTACAAGGGCCTTTCCTGCATCCTGCCAGCACTCCATATGGTTTCTGATTGAAAAGTTTAAAAAGACTAAAGATATGTATAGTATCAAATTTTATGAAATTGGATAGTATCTGTGAATCTCTGTGTTAGTATATGTGCCTTGTCATATACAAAGTATGTAAATGTATAATGTGTTTACCTATACAAGCATTTGTGTGTTTGTATGTACAAAAAATACACACATGAGGCTACGGTGGGACAGACAGTGAGATTTAAGAAAAAAATCATTTAGAAGTTCAACCTCAAATCTAAGATCACTCCCTTAAGTAAAGCAAAATAATCTTTTTTTACTAATTTTAATGAAAAGTAGTAACTCAGTTTTTAATTTCAAACAGTACTTGGTATTACATTATCTATAGATAGCAAACACATAAAGTGCTTGACCTGTTTTATTTTACCATTTAACAAAAAAGTATCAGGGTGATAAAGCAGTTGAATTTGTCATCTTGAACTTAATGTTACTAGAAATATATTTGGCCAAAGTGAGATGCTGAGACAACAGGAATGGGCGTGACTCAGGCTGTTCCGCCAGGCCCCTCAGGTTTGAAAAATATTAACCAAGCCCATCATTGCTTTGTTGTTATTGTGGGAGACATGTAGTTCCAGATGGCCTGGAACTTGCCATGTAGACTAGGCTGGCCTCGATCTCACAAAGATCCACCTGCCTTGGCCTCTGAGCACTAGGATTAAAGGTGCACCACCACGCCCAGCTTCCAGCATTACTTTAGATGGATTATTAGACAAGAGTAATAAAAAATTAGAGGATTTTTCTATTTTAGAGATGAAAGATAGGTGTCTTGGGTACTTTTTATTCTTGCTCAGTCCCTGTTCTCGTCTTTTGGAAACAACCGCAATTTTACAATTGGGATTCAGCAAGTCGGAAAGAAGGAAAATCCTTCCCAAGTAGACAGAAATGAACTACAGTGCCTATTTTGAAATGTGCCTAAATGTTCACAGAGCAGCAGTGAGAGTAAAGGACTGTTGATGATAAGTAGCCTGCTTGGCTATGTGGACATTTAGGCTCTTCGTCAGAATCGGGAATCTTGACAAAGGGCATATGCCTCTACTATATTTTCTACCTCCTCACCATGGCTAAGGAGAATCACAGAAACAGCTTCTGCACTGCCGTATTCCCAAGCTCACAGAAACTTCTCCCATGTTTTACTCTCCATTGGGTCTGATGCAGTTCTGCTCAAAGGATGAGATTCGAGAAGTCACATTCCCTAAAGCTGTGAGAGGCTGCAGTGCCTGTCCCCCACATTCTCCAGATAGCAAACCCCTTTATATACAGTGGAGGGATTATGGGGACCAGTGGAAATGCTCAGATATTGTCCTTTATTGTGTGAGATTTCACATTGTTAGTACAAGAATTTTATTTCTCCATTTCTGAGACAGTGATTAGGATTTGTGGGAGAAATGGGTCTGTAAAAATATGCATAACATATATACCATTTGAATGGTCAGGAGTAATTCAGACATTTCAAACTGTCTATCAAGTACATGAAACCACTGGTTAGTCCACAGTAGCAAGAATACATCCCGGATGAGCTCAGTAATACATATTGCTTACACCCTTGTCTTATGTAAGTTTAACTGGAGCAACTAAAGCTAAAATGTCATTCCTTATCTCCCGGTGGTCCCATTTCAACCCAAGGCTTTACCCAGCAGTAGGGTTGGGTTTTCCTCTGGGCAGTTAGACAATGCTGTTTCTGGGCAAAGTTATCTGGAAAATTGCAGCCTAGCACTGTAAAGGAGTCACGCTTCACAGAATATATTATCCATTTTTTAAGAATCATGCCCCATCATAATGTTACTGAAGGAGATTCCAAAGCAGCATTTATGACTAATTCTAACCTATTATTCCAGGAAATATTTTTAAGTGGATTCTGTTATCACAGAGGGTGGTATCTGTTGATGTTAGAATATTTTTAAGTTAACTTGTGTGAACTCACTTGAAATATATCAAGCTTGATAACTGGCTTTTATTCAGACGCTAAATCAACTTTCATTGCTTTGTGAAGTGGGCTGTGTGTCAAACAGTGAGTAGAATTCAGGGCCTGGTAATTTTTTCTTTATTATTTTTATTTTATGTATATGAGTGTATTGCCTGCATGTAAGTGTACCTGTGTCATGCAAGGCTCACTTAGAAGAGGACATTGGATTCCCCTGGAAGTGGAGTTACTGATGATTGTTAGCCATCATGTGAGTGCTGTCAATTGAACCCAGATCCTCTGAAAGAACAGGCAGTGCTCTTAATTAATGAGCCATCTCTTCAGCCCCAGCCCTGGTAAATTCTTATCTAAAACCAGTACTATGTCTGAACAAACTGGGTAGGAGCCTCAAGGTAACACTTCAGCTAAAATTTAGCATGCACCAATTTAAAACTAGAAACCCTTGATGAAGATGAGACTTTTTTTACACCAGTCAGTGAGCCCCATCCTTTAAAGGCAGGGTTTGACTCCACTGGAGCACTGTGCAGTCAAGGGAGGGCCATACTTACTCTATTCCTAACAGGAATGTCTGATTTCCTATTAGGTGAGTGAGAGTGTTAAATAAAGCTGTGACCTCTGTGACCTTTTATTATCATGCAAGCATTTCTGTCCCTCCACTGGCAGAGTACCACAGAATAGTGTGTATTTACCAACAAGCTGGGTCTAAACTCAGACATTGTCTAAGGCTTACAACAGTGTCTAATGTATACATACTATATAGAGGTTCTTTTTCTGGGAGCTTCTCTGTGATCCTTAGGGCCCACTGACCATTATGTGTTTCATAAATTACTAGCCTAAATTAGTTCCTTCAAGATCAGAACCAGCTTGATTTCTCCTTGCTTGTTTCATGACTCAGGTATGTGATGTCTTCAGCAGTAGTGTATTAGTGTCACATTCTGGTGGGTCCCCAAGGGCAGTGGCAGTAGCCAGTATAATCTAAGGATATATGGGATCTCTCTGGTCAACAACGTCAAAAGATGGAATCCATTCCTGGCATGGGCTTTTCATTTGCTAGTCTGTTAGAGCTATTGAACCCCTCTTAAGGGGTAACTACATTTAAATTCTCTCTTTTGAGAGTGTGACTTTATTTAATTGGACTTACTGACTCTAAATTGATTTTCATACTTACATTGTGCAGTCTATTTTCTGTAATGACATCCATGAAACTAGTATTTCACAGAGATAGAATAGAATGTACATAAATGTAATAGGTAGAATAACAGATGATTTAAATTTTATATTTTTTTTATTAATTTTATTTATTTCTGTATGTGTGAGTGTACTGTCTGTGTGCAAGTTTGTGCACCCGTGTCGTGCAATGCCGCGGAGGTCAGAAGAGGGCGTCGGATTCCCCTGGAACTGGAGTTCTCCTAGAATTGGAGTTTCAGACGGTTCTCAGCCGCCATGTGGGTGCTGGGGATCGAACCCGGGTCCTCTGCAAGAGCGGTCGGCACTCTTAACCGCTAGGCCATCTCTCCAGCCCCTTAAATTTTATATTTTAAGGAGATCAAAAAATACCCTGTCTATAGTGGTAATTAAAATGTTTAAATTACTTCTCATTTCTACTATGCAATTATTGTTAGAAATAATATTTCTTTGATCTATTTTCATGGAGTTTCTGGATTATTAAAAATTAATACAGAAGTTTACAAATTAAGTTATCCATTTTTCTGTTAACTTAAATGATGAACTCTTACCAGGTCTGAACTCCCTACTTAGAGGAATACCTTTAATGAAAGAAAGTATCCAATGTGACTTGCCAGCTGAACTTGACTTCTTAAAGCTTCCACCACCCCATTACTGCACCGTTCTGTGGTGCAACCCTAACACACAGAGACTAGGTGATCAGCCATGTTCCAACCATAGCTCTATCTGTGATTGTTATTGCATTATATTGTGTTACCTTTATATATTCATTTCTTCCTTATACTTATTTACACCATTCAAATGTGACTGATCTCCTATTTGATAGAAAACATATTTTCATTAAACATCTCAAGATCTTTCTTTGTATTATAATAAAATAATAACATCCTCAAATAAAGTTGATTACAAATCATGAAATATCATTGCCTTTTTATACTTTTTTTTATTTAATTTTTATCGATGGTTTGTGCATTTCGTACATCATTTTCCAATTTAGATCAGGCATATTTCCCTTTCCCTTCCCCCCCACCCCCACCCCATCCCAGATCATGTATTCTGCCATAACTGTCCTGCATCTTTCAGGTTTTTTTTTTTTTTCATTTTTTAGCTATAAGTGATAATCCATGAGTATAAGCATCCTTCGTGCAAAACCAATCTATAGACTGTTGTGCCCAAACCCCCACAGTCCCACCATTCAGTGGAGGTTGACAGGTTGTTTGTTCAATCAAGTTGATCAAATGAGTGTCCAGACTACATCGCTGTAGTTTCACCGTTCACCCCAATCGCAGCCTTTACATTCTACCACGCCCCCTCTTCCGCAGATTGTTCCCTAGGCTTAGAAAAGGGGCACAGGTGGATGAGAAGTAAAACTGTCCTCTCTCTCTGGAGCTGTTGACTTGGATTCTGGTCAATTCTGGCTGTTTCCTTTCATGGGCTGACAGTTTGTTCAGGAGTAACCTTTCGATCCTACTAATGAAGCACAAGCAATTAGATATATAGGTATTTAAGCAGCACTAATAGTTATGGTAGGTTACTTTGGCATAGACACATATGTTTGGATGATATGTTAATCTTCATATGTGGCATTAAATATAAAAGTATAAAAAGGCCACAAGCCTACTGCCTTTTTATACTTTTATATTTAATGCCACATATGAAGACACTTCACTAGTACACCTTTAAGTTTGACATAGGTGTGATTCACATGGGAACAAAGTTGGTTGTGATGTCAGCAAATTATCGACTATTTCAGAGATTTTTCAGCTAGATTACAAATAGAAAAATTGTGTAGGAGAAATGGGGATATATATTTACATGAGTGACGGATTCTGGGACTGGCTCAGGTTGCATTCTTTATCATTTATTTGCATGTAGGCTTGACAAGCAAAAAATGCTATGTTTGTATTTTACAGTGTAGTGTTTTAATCTGTGAATAAATTGTGGCATGGCTAATTAAAACCATTTAGCATGGGCATACCGCATAATTAGCTGTTATGTAAGAGCATTTAAGTTCTACTTTCTTAATGATTTCAAATTTCTTGATTATCATTACTAACTGCAGTCAGCATAATGGAAAACAGAGCTTCGGAGTTTGTTCCCACTTGGGGCTTCTTAAATTTTTTCACTTATGCATCTACTTTTTGCTCAAGAAATTTTCATTCCATCTAGGTTTATGAAATGCACATACAAGTCAAGCAGTTACAGACAAAATACATAAAGAAATTTACTAAGTCAGTTCTTTGGTATCCATATGGTTTTAATAGTTATTAAATTTGTTTTCTATTGAGATTGGTATTGTTATTCACCTTTAAAAGAAGACTTAAAAATTTTGCTGAACAGTTAAGAGCCTGTCATTTTTGATTTCATAAATTTAGTGTGAAAACTCTGCTTTGCATGAATCCACAGACAGAATGCCAAACATTTGTTTAAAATGACTCCACAAGTTGTAAGAAATTCTTCCTAGTTGCAGGCAAAATTCATTAATGATTTTTTTAGCCACTCAATAATTTTTTAAGATCAGATTTTCTAAACTAAGTTGACACATGCTAAGGAGTAATAGCAAGAGAATATTAAAAGTCTCTTTTCTGGAGCTGGAGGGATGGCTCAGTGGTTAAGAGCACTGCTCTTGCAGAGGACCCAGGTTTGACTCTCAGCACCCACATGGCAGTTAACAACTGTCAGTAACTCCAGTTGCAGGGGATCCCACACTCTTTTCTGATCTCTATGGGCATTGCATGACATGAGTGCACTTACGCATGTGTGCCAGGCAATACACTCATACACATAAAATAAAAACAATAAATAAATTTTTTTAAAAAATAAAGAATAAATAAAAAGTCTCTTTAAAATAGTATATTCCTGTAAGGGGAGAAAACTGTGGTCTGTATGCAGAGTTCAACTTTGTTCCTCCCCTTTTCTAAACCTAGGGAACAATCTGCGGAAGAGGAGGCGCGGTAGAATGTAAGGGCTGCGATTGGGGTGAATGGTGAAACTACAACAATATAGACTGGACACTCATTTGATCAACTTGATTGAACATACAAGCCCCCCCTGCTGGATGGTGGGACCCATGAGCTGTGTGGGTTTGGGCATGACTGCTCGCAAATTGGTTTTACATGAAGGATGCTTGTACTCACAAATTATCACTTATTGTTAAAAAAAAATGAAAACAAAACAAAAAAAACAACGATGCAGAAAAGTTACGGCAGAATGCATGATCTGGGATGGGTAGGGGTGGGGTGGGGGGAAGGGAAGGGGATATATGCCTGAACTAAATTGGAAAATGATGTATGAAATACACAAAGCATCAATAAAAAAAAAAAAAAGAATGAAATCATGTCATTTGCAAGAAAATGGCTACCAGTGGATAATAAATCATTCTCCAACAAATCTCACATATTTTCTCTCATTTGTGACTCCTGGATCTTATCTAGATACATTAAATTATGCATGTACATTTGTCATGGAAGTAGGAGACCAACAGGAGGGGATGGTAGAGGAGAGGCAGGGCAGGAGGGTACCTGTGTGGTCAAAATGTAGTATATGCATGCATGAAAATGCTGTTACAAAACCCAACATTATGTCCAGTGAATTGGGCTAATATACAGGAAAAGTGTGTATGCCTAGTAAAAACCCGAAATCCGTAACATGCAGTAGTCCAAACTCTGAACTGAGTTGCATCAGGCAGTGCTTTTTGGCAACTGTGTGCATTGAGAGCATGTATAGTGCAGATGTTGTGCATTCACATCCATGGCTCCAGTGAAGTCATGCAATGCATCATGGGTGAGTACTTTCCAAAGCTCCTCAGAATTGTTAACCTTTGATTTTGAATTAATTCTGCCTCACTGTGCATTCAGGAAACATAGTTTCCAATTTTTTTTCACAATTGCATTTAGTTACTTGACCTCAAAAACGGCTCTGGGAGTCTGTGTCCTTTGACCAACCTCTCTGCAAATCCCTTTATTCTCAAACCTTCCTAACTGCCGTTCTACTCTCTGCTTCAGAGTACATTTTTATGCTCCTGGTATAGGTGAAGTCCTGTGACTTTTCTTTCTATTCCTGTCCTGTTCCTCAAAACGTATTGACCTCCACATCCATGTGCACTATTGCCAACACAGGGTTTTCTGCTTACATAAGGCTGGACCTTATTGTGTTTCTGTTCATCTACAAATGGACAACTAGGTTGATTCTAAATATCATTAATGCTGTGGTGAGTGGGAACTATCCTTGGGTGTAGATTCATCAGTGTGGTTGCTAGAATGCATACTGATTCCGTTTTTGTTTTTGTGAAGACCCTTCACGCTATTTTTCATAATTGCTATACTAATTTACATTTCTATCAACCATGTGAGTTTCTGTATATTGATAATCATTTTTCTCAGCACTGCTTATTGAAGAGTCTTTTCCCTGTGTTGTGTTTTTGGCATCTTTGTTGAAAATCAGCTACAGATCTGTAGATTCGCTTCTGAACTCTGTTCTCTGGCACTGTGCTGTGTCCCTTTCTTCTCCAGTACCATGCTGATTTGATGAATACAGCTTTGAGGTAGATTTTGAAATAAAGTAGTTTGACAATCTGGCTTTATTCCTTTTGCTCAAGATTGCTTTGGCTGTTTGGGGTCTTTGATGGCTCTTTGTAAATGTATGACTGGTTATTCTACTTCTTTTTTAAATTTTTAAATTTTATTTATTTCTATATGTGTATGAATGTACTGTCTGCATGCAAGTCTGTGCACCCATGTTGTGCAATGGCCGCGGAGGTCAGAAGAAAGTGTCGGATTCCTCTGGAACTGGAGTTCTCCTGGAATCAGAGTTTCAGAAGGCTCTCGGCTGCCATGTGGGTGCTGGGGATCGAACCCGGGTCCTCTGCAAGAGTGGTCGGCGCTCCCAACCGCTAGGCCATCTCTCCAGCCCTGGTTATTCTACTTCTATTAAAAAAAAGTAATTGGAATTTTGCTGGGGATTTCGTTTGATTGCTGTAAATGTGGACATTGTAAGAACAATGCTGATCTTTTATCTTCTGGCTTTAATTTATTCCTAAGCATTTTCTCTATTTTGTAACTATTTTGAATGAGATTATTTTCTTTGATTCTTTGTCAGATTGGTATGTATGTATATGATTTTCATATACTGATTTTCATATACTGCAGTGTTAGTACATGTTTTTATTGATAAGACTGTATTCTTCTTGGAATTCTAGATTAATTTGCATATAAAACAAGAATAAACATTTCATTGGTGCCCTTTTATACATTTATAATTAGGGAATTTGCTTATAAATTTACATATATTGTAAAGGTTCAGTTTAACTTTATTTATTTGTATGTGTATGTATATATCTCTCTAAAATGTATGCCAGGAACTGGGTGTCAGATCCTTTGGAGATGGAGTTATAGGCAGTTGAGAGCTGTCAGATATAGTTGTTGGGAACCAAACTTGGGTCTCCTGAAAGAGCACTAAGCACTCTTAGCCACTGAACTATCTCTCCAGCTCCAACTTGAGTTTTTATCACTTCAAGTTTAATTTTTAACTACAACAAAAAGCTAATTTTATATTTTCCATAGAGATAATATGCCTCAAAGGGTAAAACTGTATTACTTCTGACCTTTAGAGGATGGTCCTGTACTATATTGACTTTTTACTATAAGCACTGATACATTTTCTCAACTTACTGCATGAGATGTTCAAAAGCAAGTTACTTTAAATTCTGACAATAAATTTATTGTTTGCATTTTAATACAGCTGAAAGAAGCACTGCGGTTTCAGTTAATCTCTGTAGAAATACACAAGTTGTGTATCACTGCGGTTTCAGTTAATCTCTGTAGAAATACACAAGTTGTGTATCACTGCGGTTTCAGTTAATCTCTGTAGAAATATACAAGTTGTGTATCACTGCGGTTTCAGTTAATCTCTGTAGAAATATACAGGTTGTGTATTGCCCTTTAGTTCAGTTTCCTACATTGAGCCAAACCCATAAAAATAAAACTGGATATCTGCATGTAAAATAGTGAAGTGAAGGGGCTAGAGAGATTATGGTTCAGTGGTAAAAACACTGACTGCATTTGGAGAGGGTCTGAGTTCAATTCCTAGCACCCACATGGCAGCAAACAACCATCTGTAACTCCAGTTCAGTGACCTCTTCTAATAGGCATTTCTTCAGAAAGAATATATAAATGGTTAACAAAGCAGATAAAAAGGTACTCAGCACAGCTACAATTGTAAATCAGTGGGTAAGTATAAATCAATATGAAATAACACTTCCATTCCATTGGGGAGGCTAATGTAAAAATAAAATCCCAAAGGGAGACTCTGTCTCAAAAAGACCAAATAAATAAATAAATAAATAAATAAATAAATGCCAGGAAAACAGTAGTTGTTAGGAAGGATTGTAACACTCCATTAATTTTATACTGAGGTAATAACATGTATTAGGGAGAAGTTGGTACCCTCATGAGGAGATGGTGGAAAGTAGTACAGCCACTTTAAAAATAGTTTGATGATTTTTTTTTCAATAGGTTGAAACAGACTCCAGCAATTTAACTTGTTCATGGGTACCAAAAATAATCCACTGAAGACAACTGTGCAGATATTTATGCTCCAGTGGTTACAGTAGCTTTCCTCGTGGTTAGCAAAAGGGATAGAGATAACCCAGATGTCCATCACCTGATAAATTATAAACAAAATGTGGGCTCTGTGTGTAGCGAATAGTATCCAGGATTCAAAGGAGTAGAAGTTATCACACACAACAGCATGAATGAACCTTTAAAATAAGCCAGAAGTAAAAGGACAGGTGTTACACAGTTCCATGTTAAGTACCTAGAATAGGCAAATTCATAGACAGGAAATAGAGTGGAACTTGCCAGGGACTAGAAGGAGAGGGAGAATAGGGAGTTTATTGAATGGATACAGAGCTCTTTTGGACTGATCAGAATTTGGAAGTGGTTATATAACATTGTGAATGTGTTTCATGCCACTAAATACTAAAAACAGTTAAAATGGCTCACACTTCTTGTATGCATTTTACCACAATTTTCAAATGATTAAAAAAGAAACTTCTGACCTTACTACATGGATTTACTGTATTTGTAATCTCATGTTAAGGTACGAAGTTGTTATTAGTCACTTGTTCTTCTGAATTGTATGAACCTGATGTCAATATAATCCTATCTAGTTAGGTATTAGAGTATATTAAAGTGAATTCATTATATTGAACATCTGTTGTATACTGAACATCTCTTGTATACTTGATACTGTTTATGTTCTATTTTAGTCTTCCCATAATAGTATTTTATATCTTTTGTCACTTTATAGATGTAGAAAATGAAGCTCAGAAAGGTAAATTTACTCTAAGTCACACAGCTAAGTAACTAAGAGAAGGGCAGCAGTCACATTCTGAAGCAGGTTGGTTAGCTCTGAGCTCACCATTTTAACTAAGTTCGAAAGCATTTTTAAAAAGTGTGTGCTCGTGTGTGTGTTTAGTGTACATGCACCCAGTGCTGCTGAAGCATGAACGGAGGCAGAACAGATGTGGGAATCTCCTCTCTCTCTAGTCTGCGGGTTCTGGGGATCACACTTGGGTTCTGCAACTTGGCGCCTTTACCCACTGGCCCAATTTTAACCAGTTTCAAATTTTATTCATCATTTGTTTTGGGACATACCTAAAAAAATTTAACTCTTTTTAAAGGGTATTTGTTTTGTTGTGTTTTGTTTTTTGAAACGGGATCTCCCCTGTAACCTCACCTGGCTTAGAACTTGCTGTGTAGATCAGAGATCTGCCTACCTCTGCCTCCAGAGTGCTGGGAATAAGGGTGTGGTCCATGATATTCAACCTATAAAGTTTTACAAGAGTTATAAAATTTACAAATAAAATTTTTCCATGGGTCACTGAGTTCCCTCTCCCATAAAGCAAGATAAACACGTGAAATCTGGCAATCTCACTAGTGTACTTGCCATCTGAATGTGGAACATTCTGCCTTGGCTTTGGTCTGCTTTCTTGATGGTTTAATCTTGACTTCAGAACATCTGATTATTACCAACTAATATACACATATTACATGCCTGCTATACGTATATATTTTTCTAGTCCTGGGAACAGTGTTGGAGAAAAACAAAACCGGGTTGTAGTCAAGGGAGAAGGGGCTAGACAGTAAGTAAATGACCAAGTAAACACAATGAGATAAGTTTGGTTCTAGGGTGAGATGAAGAGACCTGTGATATGGAAAGCCTAGATGCTGATGACTCACTTAAAGGGGGTTCCGAGGAATGGCCAAGATTGGTGTCGGGAGTGGGGCCCCAATGAAGAGGAGATCTGGGAGCAGAGATTCCCACAGGTTTAGCTGCAGATGCCGCCCAGAGAGTGCCTTCAAGTGAGGAGCTGAAGAAAGTCCAGGGTAGCATGAACATTTCAAGGACAGTGGACAGGGATATAAAACAGAAGGTGTGGGCCAGAACTCAAGGCCTTGTCAGCCAGAAAAGTGAATCTGAAGTAACTCTGTATGCTTTAGAAAGTTTTTTGTTTGGTTTTTTTTTGTTGTTGTTTTTTGTTTTTGTGACAGGGTCTCCCTGTAGCCCCAGCTGGCCTGGAACTCACTCTGTAGACCAGGCTGGCCTTGAACTCACAGAGATACACCTAGCTGTCTCTGCTAAGATTAAAGGCGTGTACTACCATGCCCGGTTTAAAGACGGTTCTTAGCTGCCATGTGGGTGCGGGGAATCGAACCCAGGTCCTCTGCAAGAGCAGTTGACACTCTTAACCACTGAGCCATCTCTCCAGCCCTGCTTTAGAAAGTTTTTTCAGGTTTAAAAATGAGCAACAAAATAATTTGGTTTCATTTGCAAAGCTCTTCTTGTGACAGTATATCAGAGAGATCACAGGAGCCGAGAATAGAATGGGGGGGGGGGAGTCATTGCAGAAGAGAAAACAGTATGTATGATCGTTGTTCATGCCTTGAGGAGAGGGCAGCAGAGAATGAAACTTTAATTTTTAGCTTAAAGATAAAAACTGGACTTTTGAAAGTGCTTGAAATCTGGGTATATAGTACAAATGTTTTAAGAATGTTACATCCCTAGAGTTTGGGGACATGATAGGTGCTTTGTATGTGTATGTGTGGCTTTCCCACACCTCCTGGACCAGAATTAACTGAGCTGACCCTGATCACGGGATTGCGGCAGTGACAGCTACCTTTCTCTCAGAAAACAAACAAACATACAGCAGACTCTTTTCCACAAAGCATCAGCCTTTCCTCTCCAGGAAGGAAAAATGATTAACTGATAAAAGGTAAAGCCTCTTTTACAATGTGGAAAGTAGACTGAATTTTCTGCATAGTATTTCAGAGTATCAGATTACATACCAACATCTTCAGAAGGTCCTTCTGGGCTTCTGGGGAGCTCCGATGAATTGCTTGCTCTTCTGCATAAAGTCAAATTGTTGCTGTCCAGAAAAGCCTCTTTTCTCTATCTTTCTTGAGTTCAGAGACGGTCCCCCTTCTCAGTCTTTCTCGACATGTTTCCACGCTCCCAGGAGGTGAGCCAGACCTCAGATCAAAGTGAACCTGTCATCCACGTGGCATCCTTGTCCTGTAAGTCATTTTACAGTATAACTTCTGAGTGAAAGGCATTCTTGAATTTGGCCACCAGAAAAAAAGTTCCTTCCTTGTTCCGCACTTTGAATGAGCCTTTTCAAATCTGTGAAACTTATGGGTTGTGTTTTCTAAAGAGAATAGCCTCATAGTAATAATACCCTCCAACAAATATTGATCTAACTATAATATATTTCAGGTCAAGTAATTGAGAATGGTAGCAAGATAAAGAGCACAAAGAACAAATGGTGTCCAAAGAAGCAAGTTGGAATGTTTAAAGTTCAGTGAACCAGGAAAAACATATTTTCCTTGAAAAGAGGATAAGAATTCATATACCCTGACCATCCTTCCATTCGATGCCCACCTATTTCATTTTGGTTACAAGACAGTAAGGTTGTTTCAGTATACTGAATTCTTTTTTAAAATTTATTTATTTATTTTTATATTTTCATCAAATCTAGACCCGTTTCTCCCCCATCCCCCCACCCCACCAGAGCTCATGCATTCTGCCAAACATGTTTTTCATATTTTTCTCAGTCTTTCTCAAAGTTCTTGATGTGGAAGTTGACTGTTTTGAGCAGAAGTTCACCATTTCATTCAGTTCATTGACGCAGTCTTTTCTGTTGTTGTTGTTGTTGTTGTTCTCTCCAATATGCATCACTCCCAACTACTTGGACAAAAGCTCAAGGGGCCGTGCACAAGAAATACTTATAACTAGGTAATTGGTGCTAGCATCCACAGATGAGGGATGCCATCCGTCTTTTGTTTTTCTGGGACTGTGTTACTTCACTTAGCATAATATCTTCTAGTTCCATCCATTTACCTACAAATTTCATGATGTCATCTTTCTTTACTGCTGCATAGAACTCCATTGTGTAGATGTACCACATTTTCTCTATCCACTCATATACTGAATTCTTAATAGGGGAAACATTTCATAAATGGAAAAGCACATATTTCATGATGTAATAAAATGAGAATTTAAAGAAGCTTGCTTATCTTCATGAGAAATCTGAATTGTAGATTCCAGGCAGAATTTTTAAATTCTGGGTTATCTTTTCTAAGTTCTGTTAAATATTCTCTGTAATATTTTCTGATACCCTTTCACTTTTTCTCAAGGATTACTGTCATTAGAATTTTCGTAAGCAAAATACACATCTTGGTTTGGAGATGTAATACAGTGCTGACTATCCTTATTGGGAAATGTGATTTGTATGTCTTACAGTTGAGTACAGATGTATTCCAGTCTTGAGTAATGTAGCCAAACACACAGCTTCCAGGTGATCAAGTGTAATAGGATTCTCCTCCCTTCTCCACTTCTCTTTGATCCCAATAAGTGCATCCATGAGAATCACCTTCCTCATTCAGTTCTAAAGATCTGTGGGAGTGCAGCAGCTTCCAACAGCTCACCCTCTCAGAGCTGGGCCCTGTCAAAACCCTGAACATCCTGGGCTTTCCTTTGTAGTACTCAGAACCTCTGCCACAATCTCTTCCTGTGGTGCTGGAGGTGGGAAGATGGGAAGAGCCATACAGGAAAACCCAGGAGTGAGATATAATGGAAGAACCAGCAATGAAAGAAGTCTCGCAGGACACCTTCAACATGCACATCACACAGTGCTCACACTACCATTTCTCATCGTGCATTGTAGTAACTTAATATCTGCATTCTAGGGATGAGGTGCTCTCTGTAATAATGCCTAAAAATACTGTATTCAGCATGGAACTGCAAATACATTGCATTTTAAAATCCATGCATCAAAGATTTTTTTATTTTTTTATTTTTTATTTTACTTTTTTGTCATTGTTTGGTCTTTTTAAGACAGGGTTTCCCTGTCATAACCCCAGCTGACCTGCAACTCACTGTGTAGACCAGGCTGGCCTTGAACTCACACAGATCTGCCTGCCGAGTGCTGGGACTAAAGGCATGTACCACCATGCTTATTTTTTAAATATTTTATTATTTTTATGTGTATGTGTGTATTGCCTGCATGTATGTAAATGTATCTGTGTTGTGCAATGCCCACAGAGATCAGAAGAGAGCATTAGATTCCTTTGAACTGGAGTTATGGATGGTTGTTAGCAGCCATGTGGGTGCTGGGAACCAAACTCAGGATCTCTGCAAGAGCAGCCAGTGTTCTTAACCACAAAGCCATCTCTCCAGTAAGGGTAAGTAAATGGTAAACCTAGACACAAGTACTGAATCACTAACTTAGACACAAGTACTGAGTCACTAATTTGTTGTTGACTGTATCAGAAACTTGGAAGTAAAGCAAGTGCTAGCTCTTGACTGACAGGAAGCATTATTTCTTCAAAGAATTATCTGTCAGTGTCTTGGCAATCTAGGTCAACAGAAATGGGGAAACATGATACTAAAAATGAGCTTTCTAGTAAAGCACAACTTTCAGAGCACTCCAAAAGGACCAATGGCTAAATGTAGGAAGCTGAGAGTTCCCAGGAGAAAGTTTCTAGAAGCCTCTTTAGTTGAAAGCTATATCCTGATATATGCAGACAAGATCAGGAAGAAATAACGAGACAGATTCCCAGCTTCAGTCCATTGGCTCCCTTTCAGCCTTCTCTCCCCAGCTGTTTCTGCCTGGCCAAATCTTCCTCATATCCCTGGAGCCGTCCTGGAGCTACACCTTCCTTGTGAGGTGAATTCAACCTCCATGAAGCAATTCCTTTCTTCTCCTGTTTTCTCTCAGTCTTTGTGAATTTACCGTGCCCTCCTGGGATTTTGTTTTTGGTTTTGTGCATTCCTTGTAGAGTGGGAGAGCAGAGTTCTGGAGCCCTCTGCTAGATGTACCAAATGGAGGGAGTAATAAGAATTAGTCTTGCCTGGCACTTGTTTTGATATATTCATCTTTGGAAAACATTACCTGAGCAGTCAGACACTCACAAAACCATCTTACTAATCCATTCAGACGGTAGAGAGAAAGATAAATCATAGGTAGGTAGGTAGGTGATAAATAGATAGTAAGTAGATACTAAGTAGATTAGATAGATGATAGAGATGATAGATGATAGATTTCATATATTGATTAATAGATGATATATAGATGATAGATATGTAGATACATAGGTGCATATATGTGTATATAATAAATTCAGTAGCTAATTTGCTTAAGAAGTTCAGTCTCTACCTCCTGTGAGCCACAGGTATAGTTCCCTTCTGTGAGCTGGAGCTGTGGTGCCCTCCCAGGAACCTGGAGTTCTGGTTCCCCACTGTGAACCCAGAGCTAAAGTCTCCTCCCGTGAACCTGGAACTGAGTTCCCTCCTGTGAGTTAGAGTTTTGGTCACCTCCTGTGTATCTGGAGCTGTGGTTCCCTCCCATAAACCTGTGGCCCCCTCCTGTGAGCTGGACCTGTGATTTTCCTCCTGTGAGCTGGAGCTGTCGTCCCCTCACTTGGGCCTAAAGCTTTGGACCCCTACCGTGAGTCACAGTTCCTCTGGTAGTAAGCTGATACAGCAAAGTGGTAATGTTGGACAACAGTTCAGTCCTTTCTGACTGACTGCACTGTGTACAGCCCCCTCCCCTGAGGTCCCAGGTTAGTTATTCATTGCAGAGCCTCTGCTGCTAATCCTGGGGACAGGGGAAGCCTCTGTTCGTTACAGATTCTGGTCTTGGGAGGAACGATTCTCTGGAATGGACCTCCCACCTCCCCGAAGCCCTAGCTGTGGTCTGCACTTCACACATAGGCCTGAGCATCCAGGCCTTGATGTTGGACCTTTCCCATTACCAGGGACCAAGAGGTTTCCCATGACTTTTCCATTACTCTTCTACAGCCCCAGTGTGCCTTCATCTGTGCCCTAATTGAACTTCTAGAGAAAAAAAATCACAGTCTGGGAAGTTAAGAAAGAAATAGAAAATACTGATATAATTCTCAAATCAAAAATATTTACTTATGTGAGTATATGTTCAAAATTATATATGTCTACCCCTATGGAAAGTGAGTGGTATAGAGAATACTTTAATTTTTTTTATTTTTATTTTTTATTTTTTATGTGTATGAGTGTACTGTCTGCATGTAAGTAGGTGCACCCGTGTCGTGCAGTACTGTGGAGGTCAAAAGAGGGCATCAGATCCCCCTGGAACTGGAGTTAAAGACAGTTCTTAGCTGCCATGTGAGTGCTAGGAATCAAACCCCGGCCCTCTGCAAGAGCAGTTGGCACTCTTAACTGCTGAGCCATCTCTCCAGCCCTGAGAATACTTTAAAAAAAATCAAATTAAACCTACCACCTGACCCAGTTATACCACTCCTGGGTATATACCCACAAGACTCAACCTGTCCCAGAGAAACATGCAAAACCATGTTTATTGAAGCTCTCCTCACAATAGTGAAGACCTGGAAGCTACCATAATTTTTAGTATTGTTTACTGACAAAACTGTACTACCAAGCCTCAATAATAATGTGAAATTTGTCATTTTTCCTATACTGTGAGTTAGCAATTCACTCCCTTTCCAAATTCTCCAACCAATATAAAATTTTTCAGTGTAATCATATATATATATATATATATATATAGTAATAAGTTAGGGTTAGTCAGCATTTTTCATCCTTTTTTTTTTCCTGGTCAAAGGAAATGTATAAGGCTATTAAAGGTGGGTGAATAAGAAGGGAATTGTAGAGTTGGCATAGGTGTTAGAACTGAAGAATTATATAAAAGTGATCTGAAATCAAGTCGAATGAACTGAAAAGTGAACTGGGTATGATGGCGCATGCCTGTAGTTTCTGCACTTGAGAAGCAGAAGCAGGAGAGTCACATGGATTCCAGGTCCACTAAGGCTACAAGAATCAGACATTAGCTAGGAAAGTAGAATAAGTACCCTTTCAATTTCAGTGCTCTTCTCTGCCCCACTTAACAGCCTAAGTGGTGTGATGCCTGAGTGGACTGGCTCCTAACTCCGAACATCAGCATCCCCCAGCTTGCTGCCTGTCTCCTGGAATAAATTGTGTTTTTTTAATTGAACAGTTCCAGTGGCCTCTTAGAGCAAGTGTGCTCAGAGGCAGAGGCGTTCCTCTCCAGGAGCTGTAAAGGCAACCATGGCGGCCACTCAGCATAGGTGCTGGGAACAAAGCTCAGGCTGTGTGCAAGGGCAGCATGTGCTCTTAAACATTAAGCCATCATCCAACTTGACATCCATGATGAACATCATACCTAGACCCTGTCAGATTATCTACTACTCCTGAGAGGTCTTAGAGTCCTAGGCATCCAGTTATTAATTATATTACATACAGAGCGAACCTTCACTGGACGAGGTATTGTCAATAAAGCCAAAGTTATGATGGGCCTATCTTCCCAGTCAGTTTATGTGGGGCTGGGGCAGTGCACTTGGGACAGTGCAGGATGACACATCTGATTCTGTCCTAGCAAGTGACAGTGTATGATGTAGGTGGCAACTCTGATCATCTACTGGGAACTTTGAAACTTTCTAAACACATGAACTAAGCATAATTTAGAGTCATTGGGAATGGTTTTCATTCTTTATGAAATAAAATATCAATAGCTAATTTTCTTACCAGCATTATAAAACATGATATTTTTCTCATCTCAATCTCAAAGCATGTATCTTGTGATGAATTCAACAAATACTTTCTTCAGTGATATCAGACATGATTTATTCATGGATGAACTCTGAAAGAACACATTCCCAGTATTTGTAGTACTTGTCAAGAGTCTGCCTTATTTTGCTTAAGATGATCTCCAGTCCATCTACTTTTTTGAAAATGACATAATTCTGGAAGGGGGGGTTATGTCTGAAAAATGCTCTATGGTGTGTGTGTGTGTGTGTGTGTGTGTGTGTGTGTGTAAGCATGTGTTTCTACATCTGAGGAACTTCCATAATGATTTCCACAGTGGTTGAACTAATTTGCATTCCCACCAACAGCAGATGAGGGTTCCTTTTTTCTCCTGCATCCATACCAGCACTTGTTGTCGTTGTTGTTTTATCATGGATATTGTGACTGGGATGAAACGAAATCTCTATGTAGGATTGGTGTGTTTGAGGAGGCAGGACTCAGGGATTGTGGGTACACAGGCATGCAGGCATGTGGAAGCCAGAAGACAAATCAGGGTGTCTTCCCTCAGAAACTGTCTGCCTTACAAGTTCAGTCTGTGTCCTGGAGCTAGTAGGACAGTTGTCAAGGAGGTCTCTCACTGGCCTGTGTCTGCCTCTCAAACTCTGAAATTACAAGCATTCTCCACCATGCTGGCTTTTAAATTTTTTAATTTATTTTATATTTTATTTTATGCGTATGAGTGTATTGCCTGCATGTGTGTAAGTGCATCCATGTCATGCAATCCCTGTGGAGGTTGGAAGAGGGCATTAGATCCCCTGGTCTTGAGTTAAGGATGGTTGTTATCCGCCATGTGGGTGCTAGGAATCAAACCCAGGACCTCTGCAAGATCAGCCAGTGTTCTTAACTGCTGAGCCATCTCTCTGGTGCTTTGCTGGTGTTCTAGTTTCTCTTCAATTGCTGTGACAAAACACTCTGACCGACACCAACTTGGAGTTTATTCAGCTCACATCTCCTGGGTCACAGTTCATCACTTAGGGAGCCCAAGGCAGGAACTCAGGGCAGGAACCTGGAGGCAGGAGCTGAAGCACAGTCCATGGAGGAGTACTGCTTACTGGCTTGCTCCCCTGGCCCATGCCCAGCCTGCCTTCTTATACGGTGCACAACAACCTGCCCAGGGTGGCACCACCCATAGTGGGCTGGGCCCTCCCACATTGCCCAACAATCAAGACAGTACTCCACAGACGTGGCCACAGGCCAGACCAATGGAGCCAATTCCCCAATTGAGGCTCCCTCAACCGAGGTGTGTCAAGTTGACACTAAAGCTATCCAGCACAATTGACCCCCTGTCAATTTGACACACAAAACACATCAGTATTGGGGCTGGAGAAATGGCTCAGCAGTTAAGAGCACCGACTGCTCTTGCAGAGGACCTGGGTTCAATTCCCAGCACCCACATGGTGGCTAAGATCCATCTTTAACTCCAGTTCCAGGGGAATCTGAAGCCCTCTTCTGACCTCCAAGGCATTGCACAACACGGGCGCATCAACCTGCATGCAGATAGTACACTCATACACATAAAAAAATAATAAATTTAAAAAAAACCACATCAGTATTAAACCACTTCCTTTCCAGTTCTTGTCCCCAAGGTATGATGTTAACATTAATCACAACCTAAGAAGTACAACCTTAAAAGCCTCACAGTCCTTAAAATGTCCAAACACTTAAAAGTTCAGTCTGTTAAAAGTCTCTTAACTGTGGGCTGCTGTAAAATCCAAAACAAGTGCTGTCTTATTTCAAAGGGAAGAATCAGGCACACTCAAACAAAACCTAAGTCCAGAAAGTAGCTCAAGGCTGGACACCTGGGACTCACTCACAATCTTGTGGGCTCCAGAGGCTTTTGGCAGCTCCCCTTCTCTGACTCTGCTGTCTGTGGCACACACAGCTCATCTCGCAGGCCCAGGCCAGCTCCATTTCACACCTGCTGCTGCTCTTGGTGGTCATCTCATGGTCCTGGCATCTCCAAAAAGCTGGGGTCACCACTGAAACTGAGGCAGCGCTTTCACCAATGATCTCTTCTGACCTTTCCTGGTGCAAAGCCTCAGCTTCTCTCCATGACCACTGCAATCCTGCAGTCTTCACTGCAACCATGGTGCACTTCCACCAATGGTCTTTCCTAACTTCTCACAGTGCCAAGCCTCAGCTGCTCTCTGTGACCCCCTCAAATTTCAACACCAGAACCATATAGGAGACTCTTACACACTACCAAGTCCTACTTCTGGCTTGAGAGAGAGGCTCAGGCCCCTTCTGGAACACAGCTTCTGTGTGCTGTCTGTGAGGTCCATTCAGTTTATTGTATTGTTCAATTCTGATGTCTCTCTGTTTATTTTTTGTCCTGTCGATCTATCCAAGGGGCTTAGTGGGGTGTTGAAGTCTCCCACTATTAGTGTGTTAAGATTGAACTGTGTCTTGAGGTCCTGCAGAGTTGTGTTTATAAAGTTAGGTGCACCAGAGTTTGGTGCATAGACATTTAGGATTGTGAAGTCTTCATGGTTCATCGTTCCTTGATTAGGATGTAATGGCCCTCTTTATCTCTTCTGATTAATTTTATTTTGAGATCTGTTTTGTCTGATATTAGAATAGCCACTCCTGCTTGTTTCTTGGTACCATTTGCTTGGAATATTTTTTCCATCCTTTCACTCTAAGGTGGTATCTGTCCTTGAGGGTGAGAAGGGTTTCTTGTAGACAGCATATGGAAGGTTTCAGTTTCCTAATCCATTCTCCCAATCTATGCCTTTTGATTGGGGAGTTCAGACCATTAGTATTTAATGTTATTATTGAGAGGTGTGTGTTGCTTCCTTTTACCTTATTTTTTGTTTGCATTCTTGGTCTAGATTTGTAGGGATTCTGTTATGATTTTGTTACTTTCTCTCTTTAATTGCTTTGTTCTTTGGATTGCTTCGAGGATCTTCTGAAGTGTTGGTTTCTTAGACATGTATTCTTTCATCTTGTTTATGTTGTGAAAGATTTTTCTTTCTCCTTCGACTTTGGTTGACATTTTTGCTGGATATTGTAGTCTGGGTTGACATCTAAAGTCGTTTATCACAGAGAATACCTTGGTCCACGTTCTTCTAGCTTTCATCGTTTGGGCTAAGAAATCAGCTGTGATTCTGATAGGTTTTCCCTTATATGTAACTTGTTGTTTTTCTCTTGTGGCTTTCAGTATTTTGTCTTTGTTTTGAGCATCTAGTGTTTTAACAATGATATGGCGTGGGGAGTTTCTTTTCTGGTCCTGTCTATTTGGTGTTCTACATGCCTCTTGTATTTGTATGGGATTGTCTTTTCTCAGTTTGGGGAAATTTTCTTCTATTATCCTGTTGAAGATCTAGTCAATAGTGTTGTCTTGGGACTCCTCTCCCTCCTTTATCCCTATGATGCAGAGGTTTGGTCTTTTCATAGTGTCCCACATTTCCTGGTTGTTCCACTCTTGTGTTTTTTTAAATTTTTCATAATCTTTACTTGAGCTTTCTAGTTGCTCTGTATTATCCTGCAGGTCTGATATTCCTTTTTTCTGCCTCTTCCATTCTGCTTCTGAGGCTTTTTCCCATCCTTTTCTGGTGGTTTTATGAATGTTCAATATCATTTTTCATTTCATCCTGTGATTTCTTTTGATTTTCCATTTCCCTCTGGAGTCTTTCTTTCTCATCTTATAGCTCCTTGGTTCATTGGTCATTTTCTTTTTTCATTTCAGCCTGGGATCTTTTCAGTGTTTCAACTTCCTTCTGGAGTTTGTGATTTTCTCCCTCTAGGTCCTTCTGAATTTTTCATTCTCTTCCCTTAGTTCTCTGATTTCTTTGGATGTGTCTACATTTGTTCTTCTAAGGTCGGTGTCTTGGCTTCTTTCCTCAGATATCTCATCGTAGGGATCTTCTGTAGGGTTGGTTGAGTTCAGTGTGGATTTATTATTAGCTTTTCCCATGTTGTTTTTTCTTTGTGTCTTTGGCATGTGGATTTATCTATTTGTTTCTTTGAATTCTGGGACCTCAACTTTGGCTGCACAGATTATAATCACCAATGCCCCACCTGTTGGGTCCTCTGCACCAGAGCTCCACCAGGATGACATGGGGGGGGTCTTGGGTGTCGTTGCTACTTTGGCCCAAGTGCCGGTAGGCCCTCAAGGGTTCAGGCAGGTCTGCCTTGCCTCACCGGAACCTCACTGACTCGGGCTGGTGTCTGGAGTCTGAGCTGGGAGTTCCGGGGTAGGATGGCCTGTCCCACAAGGGCTCCTTGACTCACCAGAACCTGACTCCGGGTGGGTGTCTGGAGTCCAAGCTGGGAGTTCCGGGGGAGGATGGCATGTCCCCCAAGGGCGCCTTGACTCTCCAGAACCTCACTGACTCCAGGTGTGTGTCTGGAGACTACTTCTTTGTTTTTTAAATAGTGTATATATTCTGGATGTTAATGCTTTGTTTGATGATCAGTGGTGAAGATTTCCTCTCACTCTGTGGGTTTTCTCTTCACTTCCCTGATTGTTTCTTTAGTTATACAAAAGCTTTTGAGTTTGATGAGGTCCCACTTGTCAGCTGCTGTCCTTATTTCCTGTGCAGCTGCTGTTTGATTTAGAAAGTCTTTTCCTACACCTATGTCTTGTAGGTTGCTGCTGACTTTTTCTTCTATCACTTTCATGGTTTCAGGCTTCACACTGAGATCTTTGATCCACTTGGAGTTGATTTTTGTACAGGGTGAGAGGTAGGGGTTTAATTTTGTTCTTCTACAAATGGTGATCCAGTTTTGCCAACACCATTTGCTGAAGATGCTATCTTTCCTCCATTGAGCTTTTTTGGCCACTTTGTCAAACATGAGGTGGCTGAAGTAATATGAGCTCAAGTTTGCATCTTCAATTTTGTTCCATTGGTCAATGATTATGGGGTTTTTTTGCCTGTACCAGGCTGTCTTTATGACTATAGCCCTGTAATATATCTTGAAGTCTGGTAATGTAATCCCCCAAGTATTGCACTTTTCACTCAGGGTTGCTTTAGCTATTAGGGGTCTTTTGTTTTTCCATATGAATTTAAGGATATTTTTTTCTAAGTCTGTGAAGAAGCTCATGGGCATTTTGATTGGGATTGCATTGAATCTGTATATTAATTTGGGTAGAATGCACATTTTTACTATATTAATTTTTCCAATCCTTGAGCATGGGAGATCTTTCCAACTTTTGATGTCATTTTCAATCTCCTTCTTCAGGGTTTTAAACTTTTGTTGTAGAGGTCTTTGGTGTCTTTGGTTAGGTTTATTCCTAGGTATTTTTTTAGACTATTGTGATTGGGAAGGTCTCCTTATATTCCTTCTCCAGTTGTTTATTGTTGGTGTAAAGGAAGACTACTGATTTTTCTACATTTATTTGTATCCCTCCACTTTTCTGAAACTTTTGATCGTATCTAAGAGTTTTCTGGTGGAGTTTTTAGCATCCCTTAGGTAAACTATCATATCATCTGCAAAAAGGGATAGTTTTACTTCCTCTTTTCCAATTAGTACTCCTTTAATTTTGCTTTCTTGCCTTATTGCCCTACAAAGCATTTCAAGCACTATATTGAAGGAGTGGTGATAGTGGACAGCCTTGCCGTGTTCCTGCCTTTAAGGTGAATGCTTCCAACTTTTCTCCATTTGGGATGATGTTGGCTCTGGGTTTCTTGTATATGGCTTTGATTACATTGAGGAATGATCCCTCCAGTCCAATTCCCTCTAAGACTTTAAGCATGAAGGATGCTGGATTTTGTCAAAAGCTTTTTCTGCATCAATTGAGATGATTGTGTGGTTTTTGTCTTCAAGTCTATTTATGTGTTTTATGATATTTATTGATTTACGTATGTTGAACCATCCCTGCATCTCTGATATGAATCCAACCTGGTCATGATGGATGATCTTTTTGATGTGGGTCTGTATGCGATTTTCAAGTATTTTGTTGAGAATTTTTGCATCTGTGTTCATCAAGATACGAGTCTATAGTTTGCTTTCTTGTTTGTGTCTTTACCTGGTTTTGGTATTAAGAGTGATGCTAGCTTCATAGAAGGAATTTGGGATATTTCCCTCTGTATCCTTATGAAAAGTTTGAGTAGTAATTGTTGTAAGACCTCATTAAATGTTTTATAGAATTGTGCTATGAAACCATCTGGGCCTGGGCTTTTTTTAGTTAGGAGGCTCTTTATTACATCTTCAATTTCCTCAAGTGTTATGGGTCTGTTTAAAATGCCAATCTCTTCTTGGTTAAGCTTTGGTGAATCGCAGGATTTCAGGTATTCATCCATTTCTCTTAGGTTTTCAAATTTAGTAGAGTATAGGTTTTTGAAATATTCTCATATGATCCTCTTTTCTTTATCTGTTGTGATGTTTCCCCTTTCATCACAAATGCTATTGATTTGGAGTTGCTCTTTCTTTCTTTTGGTTAACTGGTCTAGAGGTCTATTTTGTTTATCTTTTCAAAGAACCAGCTTTTGGATTAATTAAATTTTTTTGTATTGTTTTCTTTGTTTCTATTTCATTGATTTCTGCTCTGATTTTTGTTATTTCTTCCTGTCTGTTGGGTTTAGGGTTCATTTGTTGTTGTCTCTCAAGTGTTTTTAGCTGCAATATTAGATCGTTTATTTGTTCTCTTTCTATTTTTTTAATGTGGGCACTTAGGGCTGTAAATTTCCCTCTTAGGACTGACTTTAATGTATCCCACAGGTTCTGTTGTGTTGTATTGTCATTTTCGTTTAGTTCCAGGAATGCTTTTATTTCATTCTTTATTTCTTCTCTGACCCATTCATTGTTCAGTATTGTGTTGTTTAGTCTCCATGTGTTTTTATAGTTAGTAGGGCTTACCCTGGTGTTAATATTGAGCTTTATTGCACTGTGGTCTGATAGAATGCATGGAATAATTTCAATCCTTTTGTATTTGTTGAGGTTTCTTTTGTGTCCCAATATGTGGTCAGTTTTGGAGAATGTTCCATGGGGCACTGAGTAGAAAGTATATTCTCTGGTGTTTGGATAGAATATTCTGTAGATGTCTGTGAGGTCCTTTTGGTGTATTGTGTTGTTCAGTTCTGATGTCTCTCTGTTTGTTTTTTGTCCAACTGACCGATCCAGGTGGCTCAGTGGGGTATTAAAGTCCCCCACTATTAGAGTCCTGGGATTAATCTGTCTTGAGGATTGTGTTTATAAAGTTCGGTGCACCAGAGTTTGGTGCATAAATATTTAAGATTGTGAAATCTTCTTGTTTAATTGCTCCATTGATAAGGATATAATGGCCCTCTTTGTCTTTTCTGATTAATTTTACTCTGAGGTCTGTTTTGTCTGATATTAGAATAACCACTCCTGCTTGCTTTTTGGTACCATTTGCTTGGAATATTTTTTCATCCTTTCACTCTAAGGTGCTGTCTGTCCTTGAGGATGAGATGGGTTTCTTGGAGGCAGCATATAGATGGATTCTGTTTCCTAGTCCATTCTCCTAGTCTATGTCTTTTGATTGGGGAGTTTAGACCATTAATATGTAAGGTTATTATTGAGAGATGTGTGCTGTTTCCTTTCAACTTATTTTTTGTTTGCATTCTTGGTCTAGGTATTTATTTACTCTGTTATGCTTTTGGTAATTTCTCTCTTGGGTTGCTTAAGGATAGCTGCTCCTTTCCTGTTCTTTGAATTGCTTCGAGTATTTTCTGAAGTGGTTTTTTTGCAATGTGTTCTTTCGTTTTGTTTATGTCATGAAAGATTTTTCTTTCTGCTTCAACTATGATTGACATTTTTGCTGGGTATAAAATCTGGGTTGGCATCTAACGTCATTTAGTACTGGGAATACTTTGCTCCATGTTCTTCTGGCTTTCACGGATTGCACTGAGAAGTCAGGTGTGATTCTGATGGGTTTCCCCTTATATGTAACGTGTTGTTTTTCTCTTGTAGGCTTTCAGTATTTTGTCCTTGTTTTGATCATCTGGTGTTTTATCTATGATATGGCATGGGGAATTTCTTTTCTGATCTTGTCTATTTGGTGTTCTATGTGCTTCTTGTATTTCTATGGGTTTCTCTTTTTTCAGTTTGGGGAAGTTTTCTTCTATTATTCTATTGAAGATCTGATCAATACCATTCTCTTGGGATTCTTCTCCTTCCTCTATCCCTACAGGTTTGGTCTTTTCATAGTGTCCCACATTTCCTAGTTGTTCCACTCATGTTTTTTTTTTTTAATTTTTCATAATCTTTACTTGAGGTTTCTAGCTGTGCTGTGTTATCCTGTAGGTCTGATATTCTTTTTTCTGCTTCTTCCATTCTGCTTCTGAGGCTTTTTCCCATCATTTCCTGCTGATTGGATGAATGTTCAATTTCCTTTATTTCATCCTTTGATTTCTTCAGTGTTTCCACTTCCTTTTGGAGCTTTTCGTTCTTTTCTTGTAGCTCCTTGCTTTGCTGGTCAGTTTCTTTTTTCCTTTCAGCCTGAGATCTTTTCAGTGTTTCCACTTCCTTCCTGAGTTTGTCTCTCTCCCTCTAGTTCTTTTCTGAGTTTGTATTTCTCTTCCTCTAGTTCTTTTCTGAGTTCATCAATCTCTCCTTTTAGTTCTTTCCAGAGTTTTTCATCCTTTCCTTCTAGTTCCTTCTGTGCACAGACCAACCTGGGTGGCTGGGCACAGAGAGTGTGCACCTGGCTGACCTTCTAGCCATGCAAGCAGTTCCTCTCTACGGTCCTAGCATTGGACGGTGCCTGCCGAGGTGGGCCACCCACCAGCGGTTTTGGGTTTTGTTGGTTGGTTTTTGTTGCTGCTGCTGTTTGCTTGACTTGCTCATCTTCTGGGGGAGAGGAGTCTATTGTGAATGGGATTGTTCTCCTGTTTTTACTTCTCAGTACATTCATTATTAGTATATAAGAAAGGTACTGGTTTCTGTATATTGACTTTTGTAATCTACAACTTTTCCATAAATGTTTATTAAAGGACTCCTGAAGGTCAATCGGATATTAGGTACAGTGCTGAGCAGACCATGCCTCGTTCTTCCTCCACTGGTTGGCTGGGTCCATCAGCACCCCACACACTTCATTCCCCTGGCTCAGTAGTTCTTCACATGTCTCCAGGGGACCACAGAGCTGACTGAGGCTAGGTGGGATCTGCACATTTGTTCCCATCCTGATGTATTAGTACTACTGATACCTGAAAGGGTTCTAGGCAGACAGTTTGGCCATGTGAGGCACAGAGCTGGAAGTAAACCCTGATCAGCTTCACTCAGCTCAGTTGTTACAAATAGGATCCACAGAGATGTTTGATGTCTGTAGCAGTCTGAGGCTTTTCTTCATTTTAATGCTTAGATGGGCCAACTTCTCTGCTGGTATTTCTTGGTACATCCTGCACAATGCAAAGCTGTATCTTTTCTTTCTCAGCCATTAAGTTGGTGACGTTTTGACCTGTGGGAATATACAAATCCTTTCCCACAGTTAGTTTTAAGATTTAAATTGAAAATGACAAAAAGGTTTAATATATAAGTGTATCCCCCCCTTTTTATTTTAGGTTTTTATTTTTTGACCCATGAGTTTCAAAAAGGCAGTTGTAGTACACATATCTATAGGCAGGAATCAAGGTGTAAATTTCATTAAATTTACCCAAGCTGTTTTGGGTAACTGTATGTTGTTAATTTGGGAAGCAAACTTAATGCCTTAAGTTAAATTATCCTACAGGTAAAAGAGAATGTTGCAAGATGATACAGTATAACACAGAAATTATAAAGAACGTTTCTATATGTTAATCCCAAGGTTATTGTTATACAGATTTTAAGTAGAACAAATGTGGACAACAATTTATATTTCCACTTAACTTACATGTATTATCGTTTTTATTAAAACCTTTAAACCAATGTTGTTTAATATGGATATTTTTACTTTTACTGAGTCCTAAAATACCATGTAGTTTGTAGATAGAGTTTGGGCAAAATTGGATACTTGTTAAACTCACATCAATTAAATATATATTAATCGATATAGACCCGATGTCCTTCTCCACCACCCTTCCCACCCCCTCCAGTGTTCACCATTTCAGTCAGTTTTTTATGCAGTCTTTCTGTTGTTTTGTTTCTGTCGCATCAGTGCATGCCCTCCACACAGAAAGCATTTATAAAAGCGGGGGTTAGTTGATGCTAAGTAATACAACATGGATGAGGGATATCATTCATCATTTTTTTTTTTTTTTTTTTTTTTTTTTTTTTTTTTTCACTTAGCATAAAGTCTTCGGGTTCCATCCATTTAGTTCATGATGTTATCTTTTGTTACTTCTGCATAGAACTCCATTTAGTACATGTACCCATTTTCTCTACCCACATCGCTCGTCAGTTTAGGGGCATTGGGTTGGTTCCACCGAGCATTTTTGCTATTGTGAACAGAGCTGCAATAAAGTATAGCTGTCATGTATTTCTGCAGAAGATGAGTCTTTCTGTTCTGGGGATAGATACCCGTAATGCTGGGGCTGGTCCAAATGGCAAGCTCATTCTGAGTTTTCCAAGGGTTCTTTCCACACACTTTCCTGCATAGTTGTTGTACAAGTTTATATTCCCACCATCAATAGATGAGTGTTCCCTTATCCCCACAAGACCTCTCCAGCACTTGCCATCATTTGTTTATCTTGAGCTAGCCAGTCTTATCGGATAGATGATATCTTAAAGTGGTTTATTTATTGCATTCCCCTAATTATTGCAGTGATGTTGACATTTTTTGAGGAATGTTTCTCAGCCATCTCTATTCCCTCACTTGTGAAATCTCTACTCAGTTCTTTGCTCCATCTTTTAGTATTCATTTGTTTTCCGTCTTCTTTGGTTCTTTGAGTAGTTTGTGTACTCATGTAAAATCAATGCTTTGTCAGATGTGTTCGCAGTGAAGATTTTCTCCAGCTCTGTGGGTTTTTTTCTCTTTTCACGGACTTCTTTGATTGTTTCTTTTGAATTACAGAAGCTTTTGAGTTTCTGATGAGGTGCCATTCGTCAATTGTTGATTTTATTTCGTGTGCAGCTGCTGTCCTCTGATTTAGGAATCTTTCAACTATGCCTAGGTCTGTAGTCGTCTGCCGAAGTTTTTTCCTTCTATGTGGGGCTCAAGATGTTGGGTTTCACTCACGTTGAGGTCTTTAATTCCATTTTTGTATTTTTTTTTGTTTTTTTTTTATTTTATTGTTTTTTGTTTTTTTTGTTTTTTTTTTGTTCATTTTTTAAATTCCTTTTTTGTTTTAATCCATTTTTTTTTTGTATTTTCCATTTTTTTTTTTTTGTTTGTTTTTTTTTTTTTTTTTGTTGTTTTTTTTGTTTTTTTTTTTTTTGTATGGTTTTGTTATTTGTTGTTTTGGAATAAAAAAAAAAAATAGAAAAAAAAAAAATTGACTTTTGTACAGGGCGAGAGGTGAGGGGTTTAATTTGCATTCTTTACAATGATAGTTACCAGTTTTGGCCATACCACCACTTGCGTTGAAGATGCTCTATTGCTACATGTGTGTTTCTTGGCCACCCTTTCCAACATAGAGGTGGCTGAAATCTATGTGCTCAGTTTGGATTCTTAATTTTGGGCTAATTGGTTCAGCTGTGTCTTGTTTTGACCAGTACCAGCGTGTGTTTATGACTATAGCCTGAAAGATAGTTTTGAAGTATGGTGATAGAGACCTCCTCGTATTGCTCTTTTTCTCGGGTTGTTGGCTATTCAGGGTCTTTGTTTTTCCAAATGAAATTAAGAGATTTTTTTTTTCCAAGCATGTAAGCAATCTTGGGGACTTATTAATTAGGATTGATTTAGTAATCTGGTATTATTGGAATGGACATTTTTCCTATTTTATTTTCCCAATCCATGAAGCATGGGAGGTCTTTCCATCTTTTTTTTCTTTGATTCGTTTCATTTCTTCTTCAATTTTTCTCGTTTAAAATTTTTGTTGTAGAGATCCTTGGGTGTCCTTTGGTTGGTTTGTCCTAGGTATTTTTATTGTTTTTGAGGCTCTATTGGGTGGGAGTTCCCTTGTAATCCTTTCATTACCTATGCTTGTTGATTGGTGTAAAGAAAGGCTACTGATTTTTCTAGATTTATTTTGTATCCTGCCACTTTACTGAAGCTCTTAATCGTTTCTAGGAGTTTTCTGGTGGAGTTCTTAGCATCCCTTAGGTAAACAATCATATCATCAGCAAAAAGGGATAGCTTGACTTCCTCTTTTCCAATTAGAACTCCTTTAATTTCCTTTTCTTCCCTTATTACCCTAGCAAGTGTTTCAAGCACTATATTGAAAAGGAGTGGTGATGGGGCAGCCTTGCCAAGTTCCTACCTTTAAGGGGAATGCTTCTGTCATTTCCCCATTTAGGATGATATTGGCTGTGGGTTTCCTGTATATGGCTTTGATTACATTAAGGAATGATCCTTCCAATCCAATTCCCTCTAGGACTTTAAGCATGAAGGGATGCTGGATTTTGTCAAAGGCTTTTTCCGCATCAATTGAGATGATTGTATGGTTTTTGTCTTTTAGTTCATTTATATGTTTGATGATATTTATTGATTTTCATATATCGAACCATCCCTGCATTTCTGGAATGAATCCAACTTGGTCATGATGGATGATCTTCTTGATGTGGATCTGTATGCGATTTGCAAGTATTTTATTTAGAATTTTTGCATCTATGTTCATTAAGGAGATGGGTCTATAGTTCCCCTTTTTAGTTGTATCTTTGCATGGTTTTGGTAATATAGTGATGCTAGCTTCATAGAAGGATTCTGGGGGAACTCCCTCCGTTTGTATCCTTCTAAACAACTTGAGTAGTAATGGTTGTAAGTCTTTTTGAAATACTTTATTGTGGAAGTCAAAGATGGATGGCACATTTTATAGAATTCTGCCATGAAACCATCTTGGCCTGGGCTTTTCTTGGTTGGTAGGCTTCTTATGACATGTTCAATTTCTTCATATATTATTGGCCTATTTAAGCTGTTGATCTCTTCTTGGTTGAGCTTTGGTGATTCCCAGGATTTCAGATAGTCATCCATTTCTTCTAGGTTTTCAAACTTAGTATAGTTTTTTGAAGTATTCACGTATGATTGTCTGGATCTTTTCATTGTCTGTTGTGATATTTCCCCTTTCATCACAGATTCATTCTATTGATTTGGAGTTGTTCCTTCTTTCTTTTGGTTAACTGGGCTACAGGTCTGTCTATCTTGTTTATTCTCTCAAAGAACCAACTTTTGGATTCATTGATTTTTTTGTATAGTTTTTTATTTTTGTTTCTATTTCCTTGATCTCTGCTCTGTTTTTGTTATTTCTTCTTGTCTGCTGCATTTAGGGTTCATTTGTTGTTGTCTCTTAAGTATTTTTAGCTGCAGTGTTAGATCATTCACTTGTGCTCTTTCTGTTTTTTGTTTGTTTGTTTGTTTGTTTTTTGTTTTTTGATGTAGGCATGTAGGGCTATAAACTTCCCTCTTAGAACTGCTTTTAAAGTGTCCCATAGGTTTTGTTGTCTTGTATTATCATTGTCATTCAGTTCCAAGAATGTTTTTATTTCTTTCTTTATTTCTTCCTTGACCCATTCATTATTCAGGAAAGTGTCGTTTAGTCTCCCTGTGTTCTTGTAGGTCTATAGGGCTTATCCTGGTGCTGATATTTAGTTGTATTGCACTGTGGTCTGATAGAATGCATGAGATTATTTCAATCTTTTTATATTTGTTGAGTTTTTTCCTGTGTCCCAGTATTTAGTCTATTTTGGAGAATGTTCCATGGGGTGCTGAGTAGAAAGTGTATTCTCTGGTGTTTCGGTGAAATATTCGATAGATGTCTGTGAGGTCCATTTGGTGTATTGTATCATTCAGTTCAGATGTCTCTCTGTTTATTCTTTGTCCTGTTGATCTGTCTAAAGGACTTAGTGGGGTATTGAAGTCCCCTACTATTAGCGTGCTGGGGTTAATCTGTGCCTTGAGATCCTGAAGAGCTGTCTTTATAAAGTTTGCTGCACCAGAGTTTGGTGCATTTATATTCATGATTGTGAGATCTTCATCACCAATTGTTCCTTTAATAAAGATGTAATGGCCCTCTTTGTCTCTTTTGATTTCTTTTGCTTTGAAGCCTATTTTGTCTGATATTAAAATAGCAACAGCTGCTTTCTTTTTGGTACCATTTGCTTAGAATATTTTCTTCCATCCCTTCACTTTAAGTTGGTGCCTATCCTTGAAATTGAGATGGGTTTCTTGTAGACAGCATATAGATGGGTTTTGTTTCCTAATCCATTCTCCCAGTCTATGCCTTTTGATTGGGGAGTTTAGCCCATTAATATTTAAGGTTATAATTGAAAGATGGATGTTGCTTCCTTTCACTTTATTATCCATTTGGACTTCTAGCCTCTGATTTTGCTCCTATGGTTATGTTTTTATTAGTTTCTTTTCCTAGGTGTTTGAGGATTGTTGCTCCTCTCTTCTGCCCTTTGAATTGCTTCAAGTATTTTATGAAGAGTTGGTTTTCCAGACATGTATTCCATCATCTTGTTTATGTCATGGAAGATTTTTCTCTCTCCTTCAAGTATAGTCGACATTTTTGCTGGGTAAAGTATTCTGGGTTGGCATCCATAGTCCCTTAACACTGGGAATGCTTTGCTCCATGTTCTTCTTGCTTTCATGGTTTGAGGCGAGAAGTCAGTTGTAATTCTGATGGGTTTCCCTTTGTATGTGACTTGTTTTTCTTTTGTAGCCCTCAGAATTTTGTCTTTGTTTTGGGCATCTAGCATTTTAACTATGATATGGCGTGGGGTGTTTCTTTTCTGATCTTGTCTATTTGGGGTCCTATGTGCTTCTTGTATTTGTATGGGTTTGTCTATTTTTAGTTTGGGGAAATTTTCATCTATTATTCTGTTGAAGATCTGATCAATACTATTCTCTTGAGATTCTTCTCCTTCCTCTATTCCTATGATTTGGAGGTTTGATCTTTTCATAGTATCCCATATTTCCTGGTTGTTCCACTTTTGTGTATTTTTAAATTTTTCATAATCTTTATTTGAGCTTTTTAATTGCTCTCTGTTATCTTCCAGGTCTAATATTCTTTGTTCTGCTTCCTCCATTCTATTTCTGAGGCATTTTTCTTTCCCTTCTTCTTGATTGGATGAGTGTTCTATTTCCTTTTTCATTTCATCCTGTGATTTCTTTAGTATTTCCATTTCCTTTTTGAGCTTCTCAATCTCTTCTTGGTGCTCCTTACTTCGCTGGTTGGCTTCCTTTTTCATTGTTTCTACTTCCTTCTGGAGTTTGTTTTTTTTTCTCCCTCTAGTTCTTTCTGGAGTTTGTCATTCTCTTCCTTTAGTTCTTTCCAAAGTTCGTCATTGTATCCCTCTCGGTCCTTTATGAGTTTTTCATTCTCTCTCCTTAGTTCTCTGACTTCTTCTTTATTTTCCTCTGCAGAGGTCTGCAATTATTCCTCTAAGGTCTGTTTCTTGGTCACCTCCAGGGGGATCCCACTGTAGCTATCTCCTACAGGATTGGTAGAGCTTAGTGCTGAATTATCCTGCACCTTTCCCATGTTATCCCTTCACTGTGTCCCTGGCATGTGGGTGTCCCCTTTTATTTTTATTATTTTTTTTTTTTTGCCTGTGCCTGACTTAGCCCATGCCCCAGTACCCGTCTGGAGTGAGTTCTGGGCTCCTGTGCTACAGGAGCACCCCGCAAAAAGACACAATGGCACCAAACCATACCCACCCAGCACCAGCTGCAAAGGCGAAGGGCAGCTCTGCCCAGACAGCACCCCTCTACAAGGGTTTAGAGTTTAGACCCTTTTCCAGCAACCCAAGAGTCAATCTACCCTAAAATCTACCTGTCTGGAGTGAGTTCCGGGCTCCTGTGCTTCAGGAGCACCCCGCACAAAAGCACAATGGCACCGAACCAAACCCACCCAGCACCAGCTGCAAAGGCAAAGGGCGGCTCTGCCCAGACAGCACCCCCTACAAGGGTTTAGAGTTTAGACCCTTTTCCAGCAACCCAAGAGTCAATCTACCCTAAAATCTACCTGTCTGGAGCCAGTTCCAGGCTCCTATGCTTCAGGAGCACCCCACACAAAGACACAATGGCGCCAAACCAAACCCACCCAGCCGAGGTAACATTTTTATAGCTAAATAGATCTTTTCACTATTGATACATATCAATTAGGAATGATGTGGCCTGTGGGCATCTTTACAATGGGGTGAACTATTTGGGGCTGCAGTTTGCTTCGTCTCCCCCCAAAATTTAAATTGGTGCTCTTTGACCTGAAAAAAGTTTTATAGAAATAACCTACAAAATTCAATTATGTGTGTGTACACAGCATAATTGTGTGTATGCAGCATAATTGTGCTAAAGAGAAGAGACTGTTTCCTATGTAAAAAATGCCTTTGATTAGACACAATACAAAGACACTTATTCATGTAACATGATACTATGTTTAGGAGAAAAATATGCATTTGTGTATATTTCTAAAGGCAAAAAGTCCATGTCAATGATACAAAAGTAAAAGGTTGTGCAGAAACGCAGCCTGCAAACATACTCCATCCTTTTGCATATCTTTTTTTTTTCAGGAAATGTTTCTAAGTTGTGTTATATCTTTTGTCAGACAGTAAGTAATATCTGTAAAACTGAAATGAAGACTTTCATGAAAAGCATTTTCTATAGAAGATAAGGCTGCATATATTTATGACATACAGAAAACCTGCGACCTCCAGATCTACTGATAATACCAAAATACCAAATTTCCCAAAACTAAGTGTCATGCTTTAAAATATTTTAAGGAAAAGAATATATTTGAACATTATCTGCATTCTTACTGGTACCTAATTCTTTCTGAAGTGTGATCTTGTTTGTCTTCACAGAGTTACTGGAGGTGAACTGTTTGAAGACATAGTGGCAAGAGAATATTATAGCGAAGCTGATGCCAGGTAAGTGCTTGCCCTGGCAAGGTCATCATTCACATCACTGACATTCGTTCTACATGTAGATTTAAGCACATCATGACACAGTCCTTATGAGACTCTCATATTACCATCTTGGACTTCTCTTTGTAAGTCCTTCTTCAGGGAACTTTCTCTCTTTTAAAGATCTCCAGGATGATTTATTTTTTAAAAACTATGCTCTCAACCTTATTTTTCTCAGTTTTTAGTTGAGCTAGCCACATTGCAAGGGCTTAGCAGCCCTAAGTGCCTGGTGAGTACCACTTGTATAGGGCATTTCTGTCATCACAGGAACTTCCATTGAACAGTATGCATCAAGTCAGAGAACAGAAACAAGCCAGAGGCCTCAGTGATCCTATAAAGTGTTGTTGTTAGCTCTGGAACATTCATTAAAACCTTTTTTGGGCTGGAGAGATGGCCTAGCAGTTAAGAGCGCCAACTGCTTTTGTAGAGGACCCGGGTTCGATCCCCAGCACCCACATGGTGGCTGAGAACCATCTTTAGTTCCAGTTCCAGGGGAATCTGACGCCCTCTTCTGACCTCCTCAGCATTGCACGACAGGGTTGCACAAACCTGCATGCAGACAGTACATTCATACACATAAAAAATAAATAAATAAATAAATAAAAATTTAAAAATTAAAAAAACCTTTTGTAACTCTAATATGAAAAACATTAAGCCAGGTGTTGTGGCACACACCTTTAATCCTAGCACTTGGGAGGCAGAGGCAGGCAGATCTTTGTGAGTTCAAGGCCATCCTGGTCTACAGAGTGTGTTCCAGGACAGCTGGCGCTACAGGGAGACCCTGTCTTGAAAAAAAAAAAAAAAAAAAAAAAGAAAAAAAAGAAAAAGAAAAACATTAATTCATATATTTCTGAGGGTTCACAAAAAAGTATCCAATTTTGTTAATTAACAAAATGTTCATGAGGCATTTTAAAGCTTATAATACAATGTCATGTGTTGGTGCACACCTTTAGTCTAGCACTTAGGAGGTGCAGGCAGGTGGATCTCTGTGAGAGTGAGGCCAGCCTGGTCTATATAGCCTGTTCCAGGCCAGTTAGGGCTACAGGGAGACCCTTGTCACAAAACAAAACAAAACAAAATTTCAAGACTACTCCAAGGCAACATTTTTTGAGTGAAGTAACATTAATCTACTTATTTATATCTATTATTTAAACTTGATGGTATTAATTTTACTTATATATTCTATAGTTTTAACTTATTTTGAAAATCAGTTCAAGCAATTAACTCAGCACAGTGTAAATGATGTTGTGAGATTTAGCTATTGGCTGTCTAAGCAAACACATCCTCCACTGATCGCCATGCTTCCAAAAGCCACGGCACTACAGCACTCTTAGTAGACATGCAGAGGATGCTGAGCTTCCCCAAGTTAGCTCATGCATGCATAAAAGGGCCCCTTCAGGCTGAGCATGGTACATGCCTGTACTCGCAGCACTTTGGAGGTAGAGGCAAGAAGGTCATGAACTGCAGGCCAGCCCAGGCTATGTTTATAATTGAAACACTATTTCATGGGGCTGGAGAGATAGCCTAGTGGTTAAGAGCGCTGACCGCTCTTACAGAGCACCCACGTGGTGGCTGAGAACCATCTGAAACTCCAATTCCAGGAGAACTCCAGTTCCAGGGGAATCCAACACCCACTTCTGACCTATGCGGCATTGCACAACACTGGTGCACAGACCTACATGCAGACAGTACATTCATACACATACAGAAATTTTTTTTAAGTTAAAAAAAAAGAAACACTATTTCAGAATAAAAATGATTAAGTGAATAAATTAGCTTTAAGCCAGGAATGGTAACACATCCCTTTAATCTCAGCACACAGGAGGCAGAGACAGATGCATCTCTGAGTTCAAGGCCAGCCTGGTCTACAATAGCAAGTTCTAGGCCAGCCTGGTCTACATAGCAAATTCTAGGCCAGCTGGGGCAAGAGGGAGACCCTGCCTCAAAAAGACTGAAAAAAAAATTCAACTTTAAATTGAAATTGCTAGTTTTTCTTGACTCTATGCCACTGCTTTCTTGGCTTAATTTTAGAGTATTCTGTACATCTATCTGTACATGACTGCACTTTAATTTGTAATGGGCTTTTTACTACTGTCAAAATCAAGTAGAAAATTGTCTTTGACCTGGCTGTGATGAATGAATTCTAAGGTGCTCGCTTTACTCAAATCCTCACATTTGGCCCCAGAAGAGGGGACTTAGTGCAGCTCTGGAGGAGCTATTTGTGCACTTGGCAAGACAGAGTAGTAATTTTAATGAAGGTACCAAGTAAGGCAGGGAGCTTTATCCTCTTTGCCTTTCTAACTGATGCTTTCATAACAGAAATAGCTCATCTGTTTAAAAATTGACAGAGACTGTTTTTGTTGTTGAAGAGCAGTATAGATAATAGGACAAACCCTATGGAGTGGGTCATTTACTATGTATCCTTACATTAGTTTGGGAATTAATTATAGCATATTTGTTAGGTTAGGTCCCACAAAAAAAAAAAAAATTATTCTAGTCCCAACTTAAAGCTTAAAGAGGATATCTCCTAAAAACATTTTTTAAAGTTTTTACTAGCCCTCAAGATTTTAGGAATTCCATCCTCATTAGTAAAAAGAGAAATTCATTTAGTATAAATTATGCTTCTTTATTTCCTTAACTCATGGGCCAAATAAGTTATTTTCATAATTAGAGAAAATAGAAATGTTCTTGGAATAGTAAATGAAGTTAGCATTGTGGTAACAGACTCATACAGCCAAACAACGTAATTCCCAGCACTCAGAAAAGCTGTCTTGTCAACAGACTCCAATCTGAGCCTTTTTAGAGAATCAGTCACAATCAGCAATTTTGATACTTGTACTATAACAAATTAGGCAGTGATTGTTTTTCTTTAATTCAGTAATTTCCTTTAGAGCATTATTATGTTACATGCAACATGATTGAAAAATGCCCTTATCAAATTGTCCACTTCATCCTTGGTCCAATGGATGTACTTCTGTACATACTTGCATTTGAACTTCACAGTGAACTTGTATGGACTTGTCCATGTGATGTGTTCCACATTACTGTGTCAGAGGGCAGCTCATGGGTCCTAAAAGCTGACAGTCAAAAGATTCCCTCTCTCCATTTTAATTATCAGGTGAATTGACAGCAGCTTTTAATAAGAATAGCACTAATGATTCATTGTAATAAAATGATGTAAAAATTCTTAACTAAAGTTTTGGCTGTGGGTTTAAGAAGTACCAGTCTGGAGAGATGGCCTAGCAGTTAAGAGTACTGACCGCTCTTGCAGAGGACCCGGGTTGGATCCCCAGCACCCACATGGTGGCTAAGAACCGTCTGAAACTCCAGTTCCAGGAGAACTCCAGTTCCAAGGGAATCCAACACCCTCTTCTGACCCCCGCGGCATTGTACTACACGGGTGCACAAACCTGCATGCAGACAGTACATTCATACACATACAGAAATAAATAAAAATTTAAAAAGAAAAGAAGTACCAGTCTCCAAAGGTTTATTTTTTTATTCATTTATTTATTTACTTGTTCATTTGCAAGCTCTACAGCTTTTCCCCAGAGTATTCTTACAATGAAAAGGGTGTATGTTATCATGGAGCTACTTCAAAGTCTCCCTCTCCAACTGGAGCTCCGTTACTTTTCTTATTCTTACTTATACGGGACGTTCCCCTTCTAAGTCAAAGCGGTGAATGTGTCCCCCCTTTTGGTAACCCTGTTTCACCTACCACTTCATCTGTGTTTATCCTCTTGTTTCAACACCTGTGTTTAATTGTGACATCAGATTTTAAATAGTTTAGATGTGTATGACAAATATATGGAGATTTTTATGTCTATAGAAAATTTCCCAGGACCATTTTGGAATCATCAAATTTTGTTCTTTAATATGAAAATCTCAATTTCTGTATAAAGATGACTTAATTATATGACTAACAATGAGAAACACAGCTTAAATTGTTTAGTCTGAATGTCACAAAATCTGTGTCGGTGTCATTTTAGTGAGAATCCAAATTAGCTTTATTCAACATTATTTAATTCCAATGTAAAGCTAAGAAAGGTGTGAATAAAATATAATTTTCATTTGTTTGTTTTGTTTGAACCTTCATTTTATTTTGTATTCAATGTGATTATGTGCCTTTAAAATGTTCTCCCTTCCATTCTACCCTTGTATCTTTGCAGTCATTGTATACAGCAGATTCTAGAAAGTGTAAATCATTGTCACCTAAATGGCATAGTTCACAGGGACCTGAAGGTCAGTATATGGAGTCCATTCATCTGAATCAAAGGAGTTTCTGGTTGTTTGTTTGTTTTGTTTTGTTTTCTGGGAAAGGGTAGAGGTGGGGTAATGAAAATGGTTCCCTTGCCTCTTCCTACTTGTTCTTGAATAAATAATGAAATGACAGTGCATGGTGCCTCTTTCAGTTTGCTCATCTACAGGCTAAATATACATCATAGCAGGAGGAGAAGGGTAGTATCAACACAACCTGTTCCACTTCCAAGCAGTAACCCTACAGAGGCGGTTTGAGGGCAGGCTTTCCTGAATCATCCAGCATTTGTCTGGAATAAACCTGGCTTGTGATGTATGTCGCCTGTAGATTTAAACACCACTTCTGTTCTGAGACTATGGGTTGCTGTAGCAGAACAACTGGTTCCCCATTTGAGTCTGACAAACCCTTAGGCAAGAGATAATGATTGCCAGCTAAATTAAAGCTCGAGAAGTTAATGATTTATCAAAAATTCATTATGTATTCTTATTGAAACTTAATGGTGCCTTGTCTGCTAACAGGACGGACTTAGAACAATAGTGGGAAAATGGGAAAGAATAAGAAGTGGTTCATGGGCATGGAGTGGCAGCAGAGATCAGTAAATACAGAGATATATTGTGTTCCAGCTCACTTCCTTCAAGAACTTATAACCCGGAAATGAGCACCAGAACAAAAATTAAACACTGGCCAAATTCACAGCTGGCAAAATCCTGATCTGAGGCAGTAGTCACTCTCCTTGAGAAATATGTTTATATTACTGAAGGAGTTAAAATACAGTCCCAGTTGTCTGCTAGCTCTGCACTTTAACCCAGTCTCTCTGAGGGTGTACAGACAGTGAGTGTAAGCTTGGAACTAACACACGCCCCCTGGTGTTTGCATGCAGTCATTGCATTCAGCAGATCCTGGAGGCTGTGCTACACTGCCATCAGATGGGCGTAGTCCATCGGGACCTGAAGGTGAGTAATGCTGTTGGAGAAGATAAAGCGGCACAGTTTCTAACTACTGTTCAGCTGCAGTTATGCTCATAAAGGCAAAAATACGCCAATGAAGCTATATGGATTTGTTCTAACACGTAACCCAGGCTGCCCCTCAACACACCCTTTTTTCATCTCTTCTCTAACACGTTTAAAACATACATTTTTATCTGTCCAGAGAGAAATAATTTCCAACATTAACAGTAAATAAGTGGCCCTGCTCCCTTAGTCCTAGGAATGGACGTAGCACTTCTGTGACCTTGCAGTTTATGATTTCTTCTGTGACCTTGCAGTTAATTTCTTCTGTGACCTTGCAGTTTATGATTTCTTCTGAGACCTTGCAGTTGATTTCTTCTGTGACCTTGCAGTTTATGATTTCTTCTGTGACCTTGCAGTTTATGATTTCTTCTGTGACCTTGCAGTTTATGATTTCTTCTGTGACCTTGCAGTTTATGATTTCATTGTCCCTCTACTAGTTCTGCAGACATCAATCAAAACATTTTACATTTATACTGTATTTCTAATGCTACAATAATAAAATAATTTTTCAACTTAAAAAATATGTGTAGGAGTGTTTTGCCTCTGTAAGTCTACCAGGCACAAGCAATGGCTGCAGAGGCCCAAAGAGGGCTTCAGATCTCCTGGAACTGGAGTTGCAGATAGTTGTTAGCTGCCACGTGGGTGCTGGGAACCGACCTGCATGCTCTTAACCTCTGAGCCATCTCTCCAGCCCCTGTAACATAGCCTTGTAATGTGGTGATTAGGGGCCATTCTGAACCTTGAGTCTCTTCCCCCACCATTACCTCTTGGTTGCTGAAGCCTTTCGGTTCATCTTTTATTTATATCCTCAGCAGTCATGATATTAGGATCTCCAAAAAATACAAATGGAAAAAATATATACTATTGGACGAAATATATGAGACATAATGTTTACATTTTCATATGAGTGCCTACTAATACTTATAAATTACTTCAGTCAGTTTCCATTACCATTGAGGACAAGAAATTTTTAGGCCATTAAGAATGAGAGGGGCTGGAGAGATGGCCTAGCAGTTAAGAGCGCCGACCACTCTTACAGAGGACCCAGCACCTACAAGGTTCGATCCCCAGCACCTACATGGCGGCCAAGAACCGTCTGAAACTCCAATTCCAGGAGAACTCCAGTTCCAGGGGAATCCGACACCCTCTTCTGACCTCTGTGGCATTGCACCACACGGGTGCACAAACTTGCATGCAGACAGTACATTCATACACATACAGAAATAAATAAAATTAATTTAAAAAATTTTTAAAAGAATGAGATAGTTTAGAAGGAGAGTACTTTTCTACCAGTTTTCTGTTCTCTGTGATTCAATTCTTCCTTGGCAACCTCAGCACTCTCCAGGCCTTCTTACAAAAGTAGCAGCTTCAGAATGTGTAATGCTGTGTGTTTGGGGGAGAGGGACCTAGACTGCTTTATCACACTCAGACTTCTGTAACTGTAATGAAATATGAATCTGCAGCATCCTTTCATTTGGTGTTCTAGGAGTATATTTATATATCTATACAAGTATCTATACTTAGTACATTGACTTAGAATCTTCTTTTAATTCCAGTTGATTCTAGGAGTTTTAACTCTGAAGAGTAAAGTTCTAGTTAAGGGCCTTTTCTTTGGAAGAGTCAGGATAGAACTTTGCACATTTCCTAACCTTTACCTCATGGAGCTGTTAGGATAGAGGGAAAAGCAGTAAGTTCATTTGAAAATTTGCATCTTTGGCAACCACTTCAAAAATAATTTAGTGGCCCCGGGAGCAGCCGGAGTCCTCCTAGTAACTTCTCAGAACCCACGGGACTGTTCTCCTTCCCTGTGGACCTATCTGCACAACCACAAAATTGTGCTGTTTTATCAGACACTCATTTTAAGATACACATGAAGCATCTCACTACTTTTGTGTGACAATACATATATCTGAAAAGTCAGAATGAAAAACATTAATTCTCTTCCCTAACTTTAATGGTGTATTTTATGAGAGTATAATGTGACATGTGTCAAGGCTCATATAACCCCTTCAATCAGAAGGAACTTGAGTCAGAGTTGGTGGTAGGTGTGGGACATTGACTGTGAAGAAAACTGTTTGTGACATAACATCTAAACTCAGTAATTAATAATCCAGGCAGGTGCTTTCTAGAAATGCTTACTACCAAAGGACTCAGTGTACATAGTGCACTAGGTTACCTGATTTCTCCAAACTTCCTTGGAGCACTTCCCATACCTACTAATAGAGTTCAAAATTTGTTCATTAAACGCAACACATATACACCAGGAGCATGTTAAACCTCTGGCTTTGTTTTGTACCTTTTTAACCCAACATATGTATTCTGTGTGATAAATACACTGCTTGCAAAACCATTTTTTCAAATATGGTAAAACAAAAAGGAGACCAACTGCTGGCAGTCATCACCAAGCTTTAAACCAAAAATTTCTCTCATTGTTCCTATGTCTGCTATGTTTATTTCCTTATCCCAGTTCATATATTAGTTCACAGACTCTGATATTGAATGCACATAGTTTAGTTAGTCCATATCATTGGCAGAAAATATTGTTTTTTGGCTTCTTTATAAGCCACTCCTAGAACAACAGCAATTTAAACTTGTGTGTAAATCCACAATACTTAACATAGGACATGAATGAAGCAAATACTTGCAATATATTCATTCAACTTAGGAATAAATGAAATTTAAACAAAAGAATAAATATTATAGTGTAAGCACAATCTAATAGAGTATCCATAAAATAGGTTAACTATATGCTGAAAATAAGTCACTAATTGAACACTTGATAAACTTCTAACCTTTACCATCTATCTACAAGATGGAAATTACCAGCATCTAACAGGAAAACTGAGGCGTAGCAGGCAGTTCAAGGACAAGTAACAGAAGCTCAAGGATGAAGAAGTGCATCAGTCACTGTAGGAAGCTTCCTTTGCCACAAGCAGGTACAGCACTGCCCTGCTAAGGGAAGGGGAGCACAGTACCTGCCTCCAGCCACTGTAGGGAACTGACCCCTCAGCACAAAGGTCAGTCAGTTACTTTCATAACACAACCTGAGAGGTGCTTCCAACTCAGGTCCTTAGCCTGGGACAACAGAATGTTTCTCACCTTTGGCCGTGCTTTTTCCACCTGCCCAAAGACTGCCGGCCCCTGGACAGGAATTTCAGGCTGATGGTTGATGGCCTATCTTCAGCCTATGTCCACTCACAATTCACTTCACCACACCAGCTACCCATATTGGTGGTCTAAAGGACCACTGTCCAGCCCACTGGTCACCTGAATGAAATTCAGGCCTGCTTCATCCTGTATGCATGCAAAAAAATGATGGCTGAAAATTCTGTAATGATGGTAATGGAGAATTCGATTTATTGCCTGCTACAGCCTGCTTTTATAAGCAAAATGATGTCAGCTCCCAGAGCCAATCACAGACCCCAAATTCCACACCACTGCACACTGCTGCCCCACCCAGAATCATGCACCTGGGCCACGTTGTCTGCTCCTTCTTGGGTTGGAGTCAGAGAAGTCCCCTGACTCCCACCCACTTGGTGCCCTAAGGAGTGCTAGCTGAGAACTAGCCCCCAGTTCAAACTGGATCATCCTACAGGTCACCACCAGACATTGGTCATGGACACATGGACCACAGCATTTTGGCTCATATTTTGGAAGGATTGGAGGATCTAGCAGGGATGGGACTGTATCCTTGGGAGAGCCTAGAACTCTAGGTCAAAGCAGGACCTTAATAAAATGATAATATGTGTGCTTTGTCACGAAGTTTTCTTCATGCAAGCTGCAGTGTTATATGGATCTTCCTAGGAGCTTCATAAGCAAGGCATTGTGGTTGGTCCCCTTCACAGTGGAAAAACTTACAAGCCACAACTGACAGACGGACTCAGGGCCATTCACCTAGTAATGATCTGCGCCCGAGTGGTTCAATTCCAGTCACGCCCGAGTGGTTCAATTCCAGTCACGCCCAAGTGGTTCAATTCCAGTCACTACCACTTCTCAGTTCCATTAGTTGGATGAATTGAAGAGGTTCATAGATAATAGTTCAAGATAATTACAGGAAAATAATTATGCTAATTTAATTTAAGCCACATACAAATAGTTTAGAAAGCTTAAAAGACTATACTTTCAGGGATCATTTCTATAGTATGTTACAAGAGAAGTTTCTCTGACTGTGTAGAGTAACAGAAACCACGAGGAGGAGACGTAGCGTTCTCTCCTGAGCATGAAGCCGGCTCTTGGTGTTGCTTTACTGCAACCGCCACTTGCCATTGATGATCGTTCTTCTCTCTTTCAGGAGAGTAGAGGGGAGAATGCAATTGGAGTGGTTAAAAAATAAAAATAAACAGCTTAAAACTATATCTCCTTTTAAATAAGGAGTATAGCATTTGTGTAGGGATAAACAAATATTCTCAGGCCTGTAATCCCAGTATCCGTGAGGCAGAGGCAGGAGGATCTCTTATCTCTGTGAGTTCAAGGCCAGCGTGGTCTACATAGTGAGTTTCTGGCCAGCCGAGGGAGACCCTGTCTCAAAAACACCAAAAAAATAAACAAATAAATAAATAAATAAATAAAAACTAGGTTAATGAGAAGGTCCACAACAAAATCCAACATTCGACCATAATATATTCATTTAAAACCCACAAGAGTACAATTTCTGTCAGTAAGTTGACAAAAGTAAAAAAGAAATAGATGTATGGCTATATTTTTCAAATAGCTATCATACAAAGGAGTACAAAATTTTATTTTAAATTATGAGAACTAGCTGTTCAAGTACAACTACTTTATGAGCAGCAGTTTGGATAGGAGGCTTCATAGATGCAACTGATTCCTTTGGCAGCAAATCAAAACACTGTGAATCTCCTCAGCTAAGGATGCCGCTTCCCTGTCCGCCTCCCTTCTGAGTGACATGACACATGGATCAGCTGAGCATGCCGCTTCCCTGTCGGCCTCCCTTCTGAGTGACATGACACATGGATCAGCTGAGGATGCCGCTTCTCTGTAGGCCTCCCTCTGAATGACATGACACATGGATCAGCTGGGGATGCCGCTTCCCTGTCGGCCTCCCTTCTGAGTGACATGACACATGGATCAGCTGAGGATGCCGCTTCCCTGTCGGCCTCCCTCTGAATGACATGACACATGGATCAGCTGAGGATGCCGCTTCCCTGTCGGCCTCCCTTCTGAGTGACATGACACATGGATCAGCTGAGGATGCCGCTTCCCTGTCGGCCTCCCTTCTGAGTGACATGACACATGGATCAGCTGAGGATGCCGCTTCCCTGTCGGCCTCCCTTCTGAGTGACATGACACATGGATCAGCTGAGGATGCCGCTTCCCTGTCGGCCTCCCTTCTGAGTGACATGACACATGGATCAGCTGAGGATGCCGCTTCCCTGTCGGCCTCCCTTCTGAGTGACATGACACATGGATCAGCTGAGGATGCCGCTTCCCTGTCGGCCTCCCTTCTGAGTGACATGACACATGGATCAGCTGAGGATGCCGCTTCCCTGTCGGCCTCCCTTCTGAGTGACATGACACATGGATCAGCTGAGGATGCCGCTTCCCTGTCGGCCTCCCTTCTGAGTGACATGACACATGGATCAGCTGAGGATGCCGCTTCCCTGTCGGCCTCCCTTCTGAGTGACATGACACATGGATCAGCTGAGGATGCCGCTTCCCTGTCGGCCTCCCTTCTGAGTGACATGACACATGGATCAGCTGAGGATGCCGCTTCCCTGTCGGCCTCCCTTCTGAGTGACATGACACATGGATCAGCTGAGGATGCCGCTTCCCTGTCGGCCTCCCTTCTGAGTGACATGACACATGGATCAGCTGAGGATGCCGCTTCCCTGTCGGCCTCCCTTCTGAGTGACATGACACATGGATCAGCTGAGGATGCCGCTTCCCTGTCGGCCTCCCTTCTGAGTGACATGACACATGGATCAGCTGAGGATGCCGCTTCCCTGTCGGCCTCCCTTCTGAGTGACATGACACATGGATCAGCTGAGGATGCCGCTTCCCTGTCGGCCTCCCTTCTGAGTGACATGACACATGGATCAGCTGAGGATGCCGCTTCCCTGTCGGCCTCCCTTCTGAGTGACATGACACATGGATCAGCTGAGGATGCCGCTTCCCTGTCGGCCTCCCTTCTGAGTGACATGACACATGGATCAGCTGAGGATGCCGCTTCCCTGTCGGCCTCCCTTCTGAGTGACATGACACATGGATCAGCTGAGGATGCCGCTTCCCTGTCGGCCTCCCTTCTGAGTGACATGACACATGGATCAGCTGAGGATGCCGCTTCCCTGTCGGCCTCCCTTCTGAGTGACATGACACATGGATCAGCTGAGGATGCCGCTTCCCTGTCGGCCTCCCTTCTGAGTGACATGACACATGGATCAGCTGAGGATGCCGCTTCCCTGTCGGCCTCCCTTCTGAGTGACATGACACATGGATCAGCTGAGGATGCCGCTTCCCTGTCGGCCTCCCTTCTGAGTGACATGACACATGGATCAGCTGAGGATGCCGCTTCCCTGTCGGCCTCCCTTCTGAGTGACATGACACATGGATCAGCTGGGGATGCCGCTTCCCTGTCGGCCTCCCTTCTGAGTGACATGACACATGGATCAGCTGGGGATGCCGCTTCCCTGTCGACCTCCCTTCTGAGTGACATGACACATGGATCAGCTGAGGATGCCGCTTCCCTGTCGGCCTCCCTTCTGAGTGACATGACACATGGATCAGCTGGGGATGCCGCTTCCCTGTCGGCCTCCCTTCTGAGTGACATGACACATGGATCAGCTGAGGATGCCGCTTCCCTGTCGGCCTCCCTTCTGAATGATATGACATGGAAAAATCATCAGGTAGAGGGTAAGTGGAAGGATGTGAGACATTAGACAAACAGATAGTAGATATTTTAATGAGATTAATCCTGGAGAATTTTAGGACTACGCCATAGGAATTTATGGCATAAAAATAAATTTTCAGAGAGCAAGAGTAATGAGAAGCATTTGGTAGATGCTTATTGCCTGTGGGTGATAGGTAATATCAAATTGTGAATTCTAAATTTTGTAAAGTTATAAAACCACACTTGTCCTGGTTTTCTCAGAACTGTCATTGGACAAGTTTAAATGTAAAGGATAGTTGTTTATGCAGAGTGTTCATCTAGCTATTTTAGAAGCAATGCATGTGAACATTTCAGTACATCATGTAGTTGTTCAGTCACTTATTAAGTGTCTAGTGTGTCTTGGGCTGTAGAAAAGCAGTGATTGAAGTCACAGTCACCCTAGACTTACACTGCTGCCTACACCCTACCAAAAAAGGTATGCTGATAATGCGGAAGTAAAAAAAAATAGACAGGAATGGAACACAGAGTGGTTCTGATAAATTTAGTCTTCTATGCATGGTGGTAGAAGCAGCTCTTTCTGATTGAAAACTCAACCACATACATCATCCAGAAACTCCATTCTCAAGACTTGAAATCAAGAATTCACTATCAATAAAATAAAACAAAAATCTAAAACCAATTTTACCATGTGCACAGATGAACCAAATGAACTTGTCCTTCAGTTCATGCAAAATTTTTTTTAGTTCATTGCTGGGAGCTTCTTTTACACTGTATCTGGCAAAAAAAGGGGGTGTCTGAAAATATACCAAAGTAGAGAACAGTTAGCTGCCTATCAGAATATAATATTTTTTTGATAAAAGAATTTTGAAGGACATTAATAAAAGCATGAATAATGTTTTATAATATTCAAAAATAAAAACATAAAAAATTAAAGGTACGTTTGACATACATGTTCCTAATGATAGAGTCTTATATGTCTGTCACTTCCACACAGAGGCCAGATAAATCCCTATGACTGATGCTAAATGATCATCGCTTTTGTCACAGTGAGTCCTTTATGAAGATGGTGCTAATTAGAGACACAAAATAAAAAATATTATGTCTCGGGCTTCATTAGTTTTTACCTTGTTTTATATGGATGTGGGTGGTAAATATTTTTGAGGCCCTGAGTTTGGGTCCCCAGCAGCCACATAGAAGTCAGGTCCTGCCATGCAGCCCATAATCAGTGCTGGAAGGTGGGCACAGGGGGGACTCCAGGGCCTGTTGGCCAGGCAGCCTGGCCAATCACTGGGCTCCAGGTTCAGTGAAAGAACCTGTCCCCAAAATTAAGGCAATAATAATAGAGAAAACATTCATTTTCAGCCTCCACACAAATAAGCACTTGCACACATAACAACACACACACACACTCAAAAGAAGGGGGAGCAATTAGGAAATCTAGCATTAAGTCCTAGACTCATCTTTTGGCACCTCCCTGCCTTTATAATCTGAGAGAATTGAGTTGTTTGTGTCTTCCAAGTCTCTTCCAGTTCTGAAAGTGATCTCATAGCTTACTTAAATACCTTAAGATATTTAAACACTTTCAAAAATATTTTGCATCATCCTAAAGGATTCTGATACTGTATCCATATGGAAATACAGAACAAAACTTGTCAACAGTTACTCCTCATTACAGCTTCTATGTTACATATGGTCACTGACACTGAGACCAGATGTCATGGAATGTCCCGTAGGAAGCAGTGAATTGGGGAAAGAACCTCTGTGTGAGAGTGCCAATAGCAGCTGTTTAAAAACCCACCTGTAAAGTGACCGCCCTCGTCATATATGGGCCAGCATAACAACCAGTACAAACGTTTCTCTGGTTTTGAACATTAATGACAAATTGAAAATGTTTCTAGACATTGGAGTGGCCAACCACCGTGGAATTTAATACCTAAACATCAATGTGCATATTGTCCCAACAAAGTATAGCACTCTTATAATATGTCCTAGTTTGCTTTCAATTGCTGTGACACAACACTATGACCAATACCAGCTTGGGGAGGAAAGGCTTTATTTGGCTCACATCTCCCAGGTCACAATCCAATGGAGGAAATTCCCCAATTGAGGCTTCCTCAACCCAGGTGTATCAAGTTGACACTAAAGCTATCCAGCACACTTACAATGATAAAATCCACTAGATATTGTCATGATACAAAATTTAGTCCCATTATGATATTATATGGGAAATGAAAGAAGTAATCACTTAGCTACAAGAGTCTTTGTCCACCTGAGTCCATGGCAGCAAAGTTAAATCAGGACATGAATTCAGATTTTCAGTTTTTTTCTAAATCATTCACCCCGCTTCTCTCATTGCTCTGTCTCATGGTCACTGGTAGCTGCGTTGGAAGATCTGTTTCTGATCCCGCCTGTTGCATTCATGTTAGAAAGTTGAAGTAGTGGAATGGTAGCAAACAGGCATGTGTGAGATAGCCTCCTAAGGAGGCATTGTGAGTCCACTCTTTCTCCTGGTGTAGTAGTCTGGTCACAGTATTTTCCTTTTCTTTTCTTAGTCTCTTAGACATTTAGAATCTAGACTAACCTACTTGCCAGTGGATCTCTCTCTCTCTCTCTCTCTCTCTCTCTCTCTCTCTCTCTCTCTCTCTCTCTCTCTCTCTCTCTCTCTCTCTCAGACCTGGTCTTCTGTAGCCACAGCTGGCCTAGAACTCTGTGTAGACCAAGTTGGCGGCTCCATCTCACAGAGATCTACCTTCCTCTGTCTCCCAAGTGCTGAGATTAAATGTGTGTGCCACCATGCCTAGTCCAGCAATGAACTTTTATACTACAGTATATTTCAGTTTGGATGTTGTGAATGGTAGTGATTCGAAAAGAGCCAAAATAAATGTGCTAGTCCCTGTTAAAAGTTTATTATTAGCCGTGAATGATGGCGCATGCCTTTAATCCCAGCACTCTGTAGGCAGAGGCAGGCGGATATTTGTGAATTCAAGGCCAGCCTGGTCTACACAGAGAGTTCCAGGACAGCTGGGTCTACAGGGGGACCCTGTCTCAAAAAAAAGAACAAAAAAATTCTTTAGCCAGGCGTGGTGGTCCACGCCTTTAATCCCAGCACTCGGAGGTAGAGGCAGGCAGATCTCTGTGAGTTCAAGTCCAGCCTACCTCTACATAGTTAATTCCAGGACAGCTGGAGCTACAGGGAGATCCTGTCTCAAAAAAACAAAAAAAAAAGCCAGGCGTGGTGGTGCACGCCTTTAATCCTAGCACTCAGGAGGCAGAGGCAGGTGGATCTTTGGGGGTTCAAGGCCAGCCTGGTCTACAGAGTGAGTTCCAGGACAGCTGGGGCTACAGAGAGACCCTGTCTCAAAAAGACCAAAATAAAAATCAAAAAAAAAGACAAAAAAAAAAGGTTTTTTATTAGTGATTATTAATAATCAAGGCTACCTTCATAGACCACGATAATAGAATTATTCAAACTGATATTACTATACAGTGATATAAGTAAAATTCATGTGATATATTTAAGGTTTCATTAGACCTATCCAATTAAAGTAATCTTATGGTGAAATATTAAAAAAAAAAAGTCTTTGAATAAATTCAGTAATTATCCTAACTTTTCAACTTCCATTTCACAGTTTGATATTTTAGGTTTACCTAAAAGATATGTATAAATGTAAAGCCATTTGGTGCTACTAATTTTAATATGACTAGCATCCTGTTGAGACAGGCCTGCCTTCTGAACATAGCTGCAGCTGAACAGTCTTCCTGGGTGTCAGGTAAAACTTGGGTGCAAGTGAGCTCCGTATTTTCCTAGATGATCACAGACCCTAGAGGGGCCTCCTGCCTCGTCTCTAGATGACCACAGACCCTAGGGGGCCTCCTGCCTCGTCTCTAGATGACCACAGACCCTAGGGGGCCTCCTGCCTCATCTCTAGGTGACCACAGACCCTAGAGGGGCCTCCTGCCTCGTCTCTAGGTGACCACAGACCCTAGAAGGGCCTCCTGCCTCGTCTCTAGGTGATCACAGACACTAGAGGGGCCTTCTGCCTCATCTCCAGCAGCAAATACTTCCCCAGTCATTCAGAGGCCATGCTTGATAAAACTCCAAGGCATCCATTTCTTCTGAAAGCCAGAGGCTTAGTGTTCAAGAGCAGTGCAGAGCCTTGCCCAGAATCATTTCAGCTTAGTGATAAGAATAAGAGTACATTAAATTTTTTCAGTGTATTCACTAATGACACTAGAATTTGTTCAACTAACTTCTATACCATTTGACTTAAAGGTCCCCAAACGGTGATGATTTCTTAAGTGACTGGAATGTTGGATGTGTATTAGCAAACATTCCAATATCTCTGTCTCTTTGAATGTGAAAGTCACAATGTAGAGTCAGCTGTTGTTTACAGTTCAGTGTGGTTTGTCCAAGTTTCATAAATCAGTAGCAGGAAATTCTGTCATGACTAAATTAGAAAATATGGAAAGGTAGTTGACCATAAATTTTAGTTGTGAACTTCAAATCTCAAATGTGAATGATTTAGTCCAATTAGATACATTAATGTATTTATAAATAAGGTTCCAAATAATTCCAGTCGTTAGAGCATACGTTATGTCAGCATGGAGAGCATTCATGCCCTGTAGAAGTTGTCATCCCAAACTCCAGATTAAACTGTTTAATGTTGAGACTGTTGAAAACTATGCTTCAGCCCTGAAAAATTCCAAGTTTCCTCACAGCTCCAATGGTCATAACAGTGGTGAATAGTTCCAAGTTTCCTCACAGCTCCAATGGTCATAACAGTGGTGAATAGTTCCAAGTTTCCTCACAGCTCCAATGCTCATAACAGTGGTGAATAGTTCCAAGTTTCCTCACAGCTCCAATGGTCATAACAGTAGTGAATCTGATGGCAGTGAGCAGCAGGAGCCTGTCTGGTGTTTAATTAAAACGTGCGTGCCCACACTCTACTTTCTTACAGATTTAACCTAATTTCTTCTAAGTTCTGCTTATGGGTATTGCTATTTGCATGGCTGGCTTTATTAATAAATTAAATACTGGTTTGAGCTGTGTTTACACAAGGCCAAAACAACTCACAGAATTGACTAATTCAATGAAAAGAAAGTAGCCAACTTGATGAAAAATAGGACATTTCTTGTTTATCAACATAGAAACACAATCATTCTGACTGACAAAATTTTTACAATTTGAGAGCAGTTTTGGCACTTGTAACCGCCATTGTTTCCCAGCTGCTTCAGTTAAGCCATGAACTCAAAACCTGCTAGTTCTTACTCCAAAGTAGGAAGACATTGAACATTCTCACATATGCATGCCAGTCCATCCTTATGTTCATCGGATAACTGGGCCAGGCAGACTTCCTGTGTATGGCAGCCACCATTCTCCTTTTTTAAAGATCCATAGAGGAGGTTGGCCAAGTTGAAGGCTTTGTCTGGTGCTCATTTTCAAAGTACCAGCGTGGTTGGGAAACAGTGGTGTAGCCACAGCTTTATGCCAATTTGACAGTCCTTGAGTAATGATCCATAGCAGAGAATAAAATGCATCTTTCTCACAGTATTTTAGATGGGAGGATAAATATATAACTAATGTTTTAGTCACACTTTAAAGAAATGTAAATTGTATCTTAAAAATGTGGCTTATGAAGAAAAAAAGCTAACTATAACATTTGGCAAATGGTATACTTTGCCTGCCTTTAAGAATAAACAGATTCTTAAAGACAGCAGTTTTAATACATAATTCAGAGAAAGTCTCCAAAATGTACAGAAATTGTTTGGAAACATTGAAGAATCGAAATCACATTTGAATCCAAATGCTTAAGATCAAGTAGGATTTAATTTGCATAGCTTCCTTTGCCAAATGTCTGTAGATTGGTCCAATTCTTGTTCTCATTTACCAAGTTTTCTTGTACTAAAAATGTTTGTGCTCTCTTAGGCTTCAAAGTCAATGTCCACAACCAGCGTGCACTTGAGTGGTCCTTGGAGTCATGTGCGCAGGCCATGTCAGATGCAGGGTAACTGGACTTCTTCCACTGTCTCTCCAGTGCATTATGATTATGCATCTGTCTGAAGCCTGTGCACATGATTGTTTTGTATCACTTTCTAACCATATTTTCCCAGGGATTCAGGAATGCCAGTCTTGGGGAGAAACAGCAGTGCATGAGGCTTTCATCTTGTAATCCTGCACAAGTGTTGCTAGCTTTAAGTAGTCACTTTAAATAGGTTCTCACTTCACTCTTTTTTGTTTCTTTCTAAATAAAGCCTGAGAATTTGCTTTTAGCCAGCAAATCCAAGGGGGCAGCTGTGAAGCTGGCAGACTTTGGCTTAGCCATAGAGGTCCAAGGAGACCAGCAAGCGTGGTTTGGTAAGTAGTGTTGCTCTCTCCCCTGCATGCTACTTGTCACCTTCTGGCCTCAAGTTCCTGGTTCCTAACCACATTTCATAGCCCCAGTATGGTGGCCAGCTAACACACCTTGACAGAGTTTAAGTAATTGGACCTGATATTAAATTGGTATATAATCAGGAAATAATTAAGGAAAATTGAGAAAACAGGGATACATACACTTTTATCCCCAGCACCCACATGGTGGCTAAGAACTGTCTGTAACTCCAATTCCAGGAGAACTCCAGTTCCAGGGGAATCCGAGACCCTCTTCTGACCTCTGCGGCATTGCAGGACATGGGTGCACAAACCTACATGCACACAGTACACTCATACACACATACAAAAATAAATTTAAAAAAAAAATTAAAAAACAGATGGTAAAAATGGATGCTATGCTAAGAATAGGGTTTAATATGCAAAGATTATTATTTTTTTACAAAGATTATTTTTTATTTGGTTCATTTTCTTGAGACAGGGTCTCCCTGTAGCTCTAGCTGGCCTGGAACTCATTATGTAGACCAGATTGGCCCCAGTCTAATGGAGATCCATCTGCCTCTGCCTGCAGAGTACAGGGACAAAAGGCATGTATTACCACAACCTCATATTAGAAGTGAATGAAGCCGGGCGTGGTGGCGCACACCTTTAATCCTAGCACTCGGGAGGCAGAGGCAAGCAGATCTTTGTGAGTTCAAGGCCAGCCTGGTCTACAGAGTGAATTCCAGGACAGCTGGGGCTACAGGGAGACCCTGTCTCGAAAAAGACCCCCCCACACAAAAAAGAAGTGAATGAGAGGGAAAAGTACATAGATTTAAAAAATGAGAATTTTAGAATAGGCAGGAAGCAGTTTCTATATCTTATACATTGTTATGTGAGGGGCAATGTGCATATGAGTGGAGGCCGAAAGACAAGCTCAGTCTAGGCCCCAGGCACCCTCCTTTTATGACACCTGATCTCTGGAGCTCACCAAGCAGCTAGGCTCCTCAACCAACTATGTAGATAGTAGGTCATCAGAATATACTCAGAATTTCACGTTTTGTTATTCGTGAACTAAAAATAGCATATCATATATTTAGATGTATCATATATTTAGATGTATCATATATTTAGATGTATCATATATTTAGATGTGTGCATTTCACCTTGTCTCCTGTTTTGTCAATGTGACAGTTTTCCTACTAAATGCTGATAATTTCAAAAATTCTATGTGATGAGAATTCTGTTTCTTTATATAGGTATAATAGCTGTCATCCTAAGAGCGATGGCCAGCATTTCTCTAACAAAAACAAGCTACTAATCAGAGAAATACAAAGAATTTTACTTCATCAAAGCTTTTTTATGATATGAAAGGAAGACCCAAAGTTCCAGTGAAAACTGCTTTTATGCTGGGGTTGATAAAACTGCACAGCAACATAGAAATGTGACTGACCTGTGTTACAGGCTAAGGGGAAATCAGCAACATCCATCTTTTCAGACTTTTTCTTGGCCTCCTTTTCTGACATTCTTCTTCCCAGATTGGAAGGCAGAGTCCTTTTAGAATGAGAGTCTGAAACAAAAGGAAGATTAGAGAAATATTCTAGGCTCCATAGTTGGCCTAGAGAGGGGGTTTTGGTTGTTCTAGCCTATCGTGGACAAGAGGAATTCTAGTTTTTATGGCCAAACTTCAAAGAGCTAAGCTCTCCAGCATTTGGTGTCTTTGATTTTCTTTTTTTTTTTTTTTTATTTATTTCTGTACGTGTATGAATGTACTGTCTGCATGCAAGTCTGTGCACCTGTGTCGTGCAGTGCCACGGAGGTGAGAAGAGGGTCTCGGATTCCCCTGGAACTGGAGTTCTCCTGGAATTGGAGTTTCAGACGGTTCTCGGACGCCATGTGGGTGCTGGGAATCGAGCCCAGGTCCTCTGTAAGAGCGGTCGGCACTCCTAACCGCTAGGCCATCTCTCCAGCCCGTCTTTGATTTTCTTGATCTTGACACACAGCACACAATCAAAGCTCTGAACTCCAGGGGAATCTGGTAGGGAAAAGGAAGTCCAGGCAGTAGATTCAAAGACAGCATTCTAGCCTGTCTAGGCAAAAGAGACTTGTCTTGAAGCAGAGTATTGAAGCAAGGCTCAGGGCTATCATCATCAGAATCAGGATGACTATCAGGAATAACACAAACACTTTCATTATCAGAGCCAAGGCTGATTCACTTTTCACTCTAACCCTGGTCTGTTGCCATAACTGTCTAAAAAAGTGAGAATTCACAACTTAGGTTACCATATTTGATAAAATGGTAAAAAATTTATCAGAGAGTAATATCCAAACAGCCTGCTTCTCTTAAAGAACACAGTTTGTTTTAACATTTTGCTGATGAGGGAAACAGCACTACAACCATAATCTTGTCTAATCAAGAATCACTTTGCCTGATTGCTGTTATGTTTCCTGCTTTAAATGTTAAGTGGGTTTTTTTTTAATGGCAATATGCTCTAATGGATATTTCCAGCTGTAAGTAATGCTGCTAGTTTTTCCTTGTTTGATCTATTTTGTTACTCCTTTTAGTTCTTCAGAGTAAAAGACATGTTATTAAAGAAGGCAAGCTCTTAATTTCTCTTTTGATAGCAAGATACTTAGAAGTTTAATTTCTTGCTAAAAAAGGCTTATATCCATCATGCCCAACATTCCTTTTTCATGAGATCATGGTACAGTGGATTATTTCCTGACACCTGTGCATTTGGATGTGTGTCAGTATTCTTAGGCAGTAGGATCAATTGACTGCTCAGATAATTGGGTTCTAAGTGAGTGTGCTGGATAGCTTTAGTGTCAACTTGACACACCTGGGTTGAGGGAGCCTCAATTGGGGAATTGGCTCCATTGGATTGGCCTGTGGCCACATCTGTGGAGTATTGTCTTGATGGTCGAGCAGTGTGGGAGTGCCCAGCCCACAATGAGTACTGCCACCCTGGGCAGGTTGTTGTGTACTGTATAAGAGGGTGGGCTGGGCATGAGCCAGGGGAGCAAGCCAGTGAACAGCATTCCTCCATGGCCTGTGCTTCAGCTCCTGCCTCCAGCTTCCTGCCCTGAGTTCCTGCCTTGGGCTCCCTGAGTGATGAAATGTGACCCAGGAGATGTAAACTGAATAAACCCTTTCCTCCCCAAGTTGGTGTCGGTCAGAGTGTTTTGTCACAGCAATGGAAGACAAACTAGAACAGTGAGAATAAGGATGATGGTGTTCTCTTGGTATTTTAGTGTCCAAGGTTCAAGTGGCTCACAATTTTATTTATTTATTTATTTATTTAGTCAGAATTTCAGTGTACTTCAGGCTTATTTTGAACTCACAGTCCTTTGACTTTAGTCTCCCAAATACTGGGATTATCTATATATGCCAACATGCTCAGCTTGATCTTTTCATTTCTGGGTTTTTTTGGTTTGTTGTTGTTTGGTTTTTGTTTGTTTGTTTGTTTGTTTGTTTTTTGGTCTTTTGAGACAGGGTCTCCCTGTAGCCCCAACTGTCCTAGAACTCACTATGTAGACCAGGCTGGCTTTGAATTCACAGAGATCTGCCTGCCCCTGTCTCCCCAGTACTAGGATTAAAGGTGTGGCTTCATTTCTGATTTTTATACAGTAATTTACTTCTCCGTCTTCCCTAGGGAGAAGATCATTAATATTTCCTGCCCTTGGCCATCTATTCTAAGTTACTTAAGTCAAATTTAAAGTTCACTAATTTTAGATTGTTGTGTATATGGATTGCATGTAAAACAGTGATTGAAAGTGAAAAAGATAAATGTAGGGATCTAAGGAGAATACTGATGGAAGAAAAATAGAAAAGTAACATCATTGTAAGCAACCTTATAGTCTAGTGCTCAGAATGGAACCATGTCAGCTGCACAGAGGGGGGCGAGGGAGGATCTGAAGCACACACTAAGGACACCTGAGGACATCAGTTACTCATAGGATTGTCTTTATGTATCATTTGTGAGAAGTTGGAGATGGTAGTGGGAATGGAAAGGGCATCAACCCAGTATAGCAGATGGTATCCTCTCCCTACCTTGAGGATGACTCTGTACATCACACCTTCTGGTAAACCTGGAACCTCAGGCAGCAGAGCTTCGGTGGACTCTGATGAGACATGTACAGCTTAGGCCATAGCTCAGGGGGCTTCCCCCGGATTGCCCTGAACTCTTTTTTTTTTCTCAGCCCACCCATTTTCTTCCAAACAAAGGAGGAAAAAAGTGATAAAATGAACAAAGGAAGCTTAAGTAAAAGTCTTTTCTCCTCTGGATTTTCCAACTGAAACATGCATGTCTAAGGATTCAGAGCTAGCATTTACTTATGAGTAAGAACAAGCAACATTGGTCATCCTGGGACTGAGATTCCTCACTTAGGATTTTTGTGATCTTCAACCTTGCACAGCTGAAAATCCTTAGAGCTACAGCAACTGGCCTGGCAAGATATACCAACTGGTGCAATGGTGGTATGAATGCTGTGGAAGTAACCAACCACTTTTTGATTGGATTTCCACCTCAGAAGTTGAAGCCTTTACCTGACAGATATCTAGTCTAGGAACTTGTGGCTAGACAGGTCACAAGCCATAGGAGAGAACCTACAATATTATTCTGCTAAACAGGCACAGTATTATACCAACTCCTAATGAGTTATTGCTTTAAGATAATCCCTCCCTCAACTCTCCTCAGAGAAGCTTGTAGCAGATGGTGATTAACACAGACTCACAACTGACCAGTGTGCAGAGAATAAGACTGCAGAGCACTCAGCCCTAAATAGGATGCCTGCAAGAAACTTCTGCCACCCAAGGTGGAGGGGTCATGGAGGAAGGAGAGATGGAAGAACAGGAGGTGGTAGATGACCACAGGGAGACGGAGTTTTCAGACAGCTGGGCAGTTGCTCATATGAACTCATATCAGTGGTGACAGCATGCACAAGTCCCACGTAAGCTCAATCCAGACAAAATCTCAGCACAGAAGCAGAGAAGAAGCCCCACCCACCTGAGGAAATACTGACAGCTAGTAGCTGCTGAGAGGGGACAGTCTTCACTGGGGTGTGACTCAGTAGGCTAACCAGGCCCCAGTGGATGGAGCCACATCAAAGGCCACACAAGTTGGACTCAATGGGCATATATGTAAGGGCATGAAATTGGGTGGGAGATAAGAGAGATGCAGATGCTGTAGGGGGTCTGACTATGATCAAAATATATAGTATGAAATTCACAAAAAAACAACTTAAACTTTAAAGTCTCTTTTTCATTTTTACCCTAACTCTATTTTAGAAAAGTAACTGTCAGACATATTTTCTTATACTTCTTTGTGTATTGTTTTCACGTAATAACTAAGTTCATCACACAAATGAGGAAAAATCATTTTTGTATACTTTGCATATTAGTAAATACAGATTACCTCAGCAGCAATTTATGGTTGGAGGAATTTCTGGTTATTTGTCCTTTTAAAGAGATTTTCCACTTTTAAGAGAAACTGTCCATCAGCAGTAGATAACTTCATTTTTTTCCTTATTTCTTTTCAGTTTTACTTTGAAATTTCATATAAGTGACATTAAAAACAGCTAACCAAAAGTAGGCCTGCTTTACAGTGGCTCCACAGGACAGTCGTTGGTCAGCCTCCACATTTAGAAAAAGAACACGTTCTTTATTTTCTTTTTTTGGGGGGGTCTTTTCGAGACAGGGTCTCCCTGTAGCCCCAGCTGTCCTGGAACTCACTTTGTAGACCAGGCTGGCCTTGAACTAACAAAGATCCGCCTGCCTCTGCCTCCCAAGTGCTAGGATTAAAGGCGTGCATCACCACGCCCGGCCAATTTTCAAATAAACTACACAGTAGGACAAACAGTAGCTTATCATCAGCTAAAGATGCCCCCATTCTTGGTTTGCGTTTCATGCTGAGCTTGTCAGCTCTGACTCATAAATATCTGTTCCCCCAGGTTTTGCTGGTACACCTGGATATCTTTCTCCGGAAGTTTTGCGTAAAGATCCTTATGGAAAGCCAGTGGATATGTGGGCATGTGGTAAGAAGTCATACATTCAAGAAAATCTGCAGTGCCTGTCTATCTTTGTCCATTCGGGCTGCTACCATAAATCTCCAGAGACCGAGTAGCTCAGGATTCTAGAAGCTGGGAACTTAAAGTCAACACTGTCTACCGAATATGTGCTTCTGGGTTCATAAATAATCATCTCCTTGTGTCCACACATAGTTCAAGGCTTTCATAAGGCCACTAGTTCCAGTCTGCAGGCCAGGTCCTACCTCTTTATATAGCATCAGAGTGGTGTTTAAGATTTTACCATGTAACTAAGGGGAAGGTATTCTATATTAAACAGTTATTTTTAGAATTTGTATCTTCTGCTTGAAGCTGATCAACTCAGAATTTCTCAAACTTTATCCCATGAAAAAGGTCTCATAGTGAGGTGGCTAAAGCATAGAAGGTGTTTGTGATCTCATAGTGAGGTGGCTAAAGCGTAGATGGTGTTTGTGATCTCACAGTGAGGTGGCTAAAGTGTAGATGGTGTTTGTGATCTCATAGTGAGGTGGCTAAAGCATAGATGGTGTTTGTGATCTCATAGTGAGATGGCTAAAGCGTAGATGGTGTTTGTGATCTCATAGTGAGGTGGCTAAAGTGTAGATGGTGTTTGTGATCTCATAGTGAGGTGGCTAAAGCATAGATGGTGTTTGTGATCTCATAGTGAGGTGGCTAAAGCGTAGATGGTGTTTGTGATCTCATAGTGAGGTGGCTAAAGTGTAGATGGTGTTTGTGATCTCATAGTGAGGTGGCTAAAGCGTAGATGGTGTTTGTGATCTCATAGTGAGGTGGCTAAAGCGTAGATGGTGTTTGTGATCTCATAGTGAGGTGGCTAAAGCGTAGATGGTGTTTGTGATCTCATAGTGAGGTGGCTAAAGCGTAGATGGTGTTTGTGATCTCATAGTGAGGTGGCTAAAGCGTAGATGGTGTTTGTGATCTCATAGTGAGGTGGCTAAAGCGTAGATGGTGTTTGTGATCTCATAGTGAGGTGGCTAAAGCGTAGATGGTGTTTGTGATCTCATAGTGAGGTGGCTAAAGCGTAGATGGTGTTTGTGATCTCATAGTGAGGTGGCTAAAGCGTAGATGGTGTTTGTGATCTCATAGTGAGGTGGCTAAAGCGTAGATGGTGTTTGTGATCTCATAGTGAGGTGGCTAAAGCGTAGATGGTGTTTGTGATCTCATAGTGAGGTGGCTAAAGCGTAGATGGTGTTTGTGATCTCATAGTGAGGTGGCTAAAGCGTAGATGGTGTTTGTGATCTCATAGTGAGGTGGCTAAAGCGTAGATGGTGTTTGTGATCTCATAGTGAGGTGGCTAAAGCGTAGATGGTGTTTGTGATCTCATAGTGAGGTGGCTAAAGCGTAGATGGTGTTTGTGATCTCATAGTGAGGTGGCTAAAGCGTAGATGGTGTTTGTGATCTCATAGTGAGGTGGCTAAAGCGTAGATGGTGTTTGTGATCTCATAGTGAGGTGGCTAAAGCGTAGATGGTGTTTGTGATCTCATAGTGAGGTGGCTAAAGCGTAGATGGTGTTTGTGATCTCATAGTGAGGTGGCTAAAGCGTAGATGGTGTTTGTGATCTCATAGTGAGGTGGCTAAAGCGTAGATGGTGTTTGTGATCTCATAGTGAGGTGGCTAAAGCGTAGATGGTGTTTGTGATCTCATAGTGAGGTGGCTAAAGCGTAGATGGTGTTTGTGATCTCATAGTGAGGTGGCTAAAGCGTAGATGGTGTTTGTGATCTCATAGTGAGGTGGCTAAAGCGTAGATGGTGTTTGTGATCTCATAGTGAGGTGGCTAAAGCGTAGATGGTGTTTGTGATCTCATAGTGAGGTGGCTAAAGCATAGGTGGTGTTTGTGATCTCACAGTGAGGTGGCTAAAGCGTAGATGGTGTTTGTGATCTCATAGTGAGATGGCTAAAGCGTAGATGGTGTTTGTGATCTCATAGTGAGATGGCTAAAGCATAGATGGTGTTTGTGATCTCATAGTGAGTTGGCTAAAGTGTAGATGGTGTTTGTGATCTCATAGTGAGGTGGCTAAAGTGTAGATGGTGTTTGTGATCTCACAGTGAGATAGCTAAAGCATAGATGGTGTTTGTGTTTCTGATTCAGTGGGTCTGGATGGAACACATGAACATTTTCACGAGTTCTCTGCCAACACTAACACCTTAATTTTGGAACACTTTGAAGAACAGAGATGTGGAGTACTGTGTAATAATTATGCATTCATACCCCTGATCCAACCAGACCTTCCAACAGATATTCTCTGCTCAAGATGCTTGGCAAGGATTTAGAGGGATGTGGGTAAATCTTGAAAATAATAGAGTAAACTCTGGTTCCAGTCTTAATTGGCAAACTAATTTTCAGAAGTATCCTGTTCAGACTTAGACATACACTGGGAAAAAAATTCAACATCATTTCTTATAATGGGATTTCTGCATTTTGACATATACTTCAAATACGTGAAAGACTAAAATAATGGTGATACTACACAGGATGTTCTGAAATATTTTACCACTGAAGTTATCAGGCTAACTTAGTGCTCCCAGTTCTGGACAGAGCAATCCCTGCTGGCCTAAAGTAGGCATAAGCTATGAAGATTTGGCGCTACTATGCTTCAGGCAGATTTTGGTGTTTTGTCTCATCTTCAGACCTGTAAGGAGTTGATTAAGAAACTGACATGTAGGTTCTGACAGTAACTTTTAGATTCAACTTTAGTATAAAATAAAGAAATCAAGGCAGGCAGATCTTTGTGAGTTCAAGGCCAACCTGGTCTACATAGTGAGTTCTGGGACAGGTGGAGCTATAGGGAGACCCTGTCTCAAAAAGTCCAAATAAATAAATAAACAAGCAAACAAACATGTCAGCACTGTGTCCAAGTGCTGTGTCGTCCCACACTGCACACCTTGTCAGCTTTGTATCTCTAGCAACAACTTGGTATTTAATCTCAAACAGATTGGATCCTGTATCCGAGTTCGCTCCATACCTAGAACAGCAGTTGTGAGCAAGGAACTGTATATGTAGTCTACACCGGGGGTCAAGAAAAGCTAGTCTTGGCCACCCACTCCAACCTGGCCATCATAGACAGTTGTCCCCATTTGGGAGTGGTCTACTCTGATGGACTTTGCTGTTATTCTAATCAAAGGCACCTGTAGGATTAAGTCAATGCCTTTCTGCTGTGCCTTCAGGCTTGACGAGGAAACAGAGGTGCCACAGGTTTTACATAGATGCTCCCTGCATGATTAACATGCCTACTATGAGCAATTAAACAGGAGTCTAACCCATAGCAAAGTAGACAGATAAAAATGAATGTGAAGTGCCAGACTTTCCTCTTACCTTCTGTTACCTTGTGAGTCTGAGGGAGGCGTCAGTGCTCAGTAGGAAAAGCAGCTGCTGTGGGTCCACGTTTCACCGAAGCTCGTCTCTAGCTTCCCAGGTCATTTTCGTCCGTCCTTGTTTTTTCTAGTGTTCCTCGTATTTCTCTATTTTCTGTTCTTCCTTCTTCTTGTCTGCTTTGTTCATGGGAACCAGCATAAACTGTGGTGAAGAGAACACACCCAGCTGCTCAGTTTGCACACTGTGAGATTAGAATATATTATTTGATCTCTATATTTAAGCTTCCTCTTAAAAATGGAGCTCACTATATTACTTATGGCCAAGAAAATACTTTTAATATATAAAATTATTACTAGAAAGTGTTTCTTTAGGAATGAAGTTTCTGGATAAGCAATGGAGGTTTCTTTTAGAAACAAGTTGAATCACTGACTTGATACTGTAGCGTGCTTTGCTTTGCGCTGCCTTTCCTTTGCTTTCTTCATACAGAGCTCTGCAAACAGCCATATGCCTCTGACATGTCGCAGGCCAAGCATGCATCTATAGCCAGCTCCCATTCTCCTCACAGACGATGTGTGTTCCTGAAGTGCACCTGAGCTGTCATAGCTGGTCGCTGTGTCTGAGATGCTCTCTTAGCACCTGTTTGGAAGTACAGCTACTGCTAGGAGCAACATAATGACTTTTTCTTTACATTCCTGGGACACTGTTTCTTGTTTCAAATTACTATTTCACCATATCCCTTTACTCACATGACATGAACGGTACATTAAATTTACTTTATAAGATGCATCTTCTGCTTAACACTGTTTACTGAACCCCAAGGCAGTGTGCGTATCACCTGGTAACTTTTAGGGTATGGCTTTCCTTGAAGGAAACTCTTTCTCATCAGCTGTTTCTTGCCAATTAGTTCTTTTTAAGAGTAGACACTTAGTCGTGTTGTAAGAAATGACACTAGTCAAGCAGCAACAAAAGCAATCTATTCCAGAGAATGGCAGCTAGCCGTCTGTGTGAACTAAGCTACAAGCGTTCACAGTGGCAGGTTCTTTGTCATTCCAGCAGTTGACACAGCAAAGCATGCAGCACAGATACCATAGAGACCAAGGAAAGGCTGTACACTACTGAGAATACACAGTTACCTGCACTCTGTAGTCTTAAAGACCACCATTACCTTGTTTTCTTGATCTCATAGAGTATGGTTTGACCAATAATCTTTTAAAGCAATGAGTCCATTACTGAAATGTAAATAACAGACACGAATGGGGGCTGGAGAGATGGCCTAGCGGTTAAGAGCGCCAATTGCTCTTGCAGAGGACCCGGGTTCCATCTCCAGCACCCACATGGCAGGTGAGAACTGTCTGTAACTCCAGTTCCAGGGGAATCCGACGCCCTCTTCTGACCTCCTTGGCATTGCATGACACAGGTGCACAAACCTACATGCAGACAGTACATTCATACACATAAAAAATAGATAAAATAGGGGCTGGAGAGATGGCCTAGTGGTTAAGAGCACCAACCGCTCTTACAGACGACCCAGGTTCAATCCCCAGCACCCACATGGCGGCCGAGAACCATCTGAAACGCCAATTCCAGGAGAACTCCAGTTCCAGGGGTATCTGACACCCTCTTCTGACCTCCGCGGCATTGCACGACACGGGTGCACAATGCAGACAGTACATTGATACACATGCAGAAATAAATAAATGCCGGGCATGGTGGCGCACACCTTTAATCCTAGCACTTGGGAGGCAGAGGCACGCATATCTTTGTGAGTTTGAGGCCAGCCTGGTCTACAGAGTGAGTTCCAGGACAGCCAGAGCTACAGGGAGACCCTGTCTCAAAAAGACCAAAAAAAAAAAAAAAAATAGATATCATAGGGCTCCCAGAAATGCATCAATTCATCTCTGAA
>VZQC01003147.1:3641399-3727347 GCA_009823505.1 Rhizomys pruinosus
TTTTTTTTTTGGTATTTTTGAGACAGGGTCTCCCTTTAGCCCCATCTGGCCTGGAACTCACTTTGTAGACCAGGCTGGCCTTGAACTCACAGAGATTCCTCTGCCTCTGCCTCTGCCTCTGCCTCCCAAGTGCTAGGATTAAAGGTGTGTGCTACCATGGCCGGCTCTGCTCCCTCTTTTAAAATGCTCCCTGACCCCTAGTTGGGTGAAGTTTAATATAGGAGTCCTGTCCCAGGACCCACAGTCTGAAGTCTTATTCTCTACACTTTGGCCAGTTGTGGCCTTTTGTGTTCACTGCCCACTGTTCCATGAGGGAGCTTCGCTGATGAGAATTGAATGATGCATTAATATTCTCTCTACACCTTGTTCCACTGTGTTCTGTGAGCCCTAGGTGTAGATGTTCCATTGTAGATGTGTCACTTAGGGCTGGGCATCTCACAGACATTCTCTGTGTGTAACCAGTGGTGGAACTCGGTAATAGTCTCCATCTGTTGTTAAAGAAGCTTCTTTGATGACATACTTATTAATGTATTGACAGACTAAGGAAGTTGTAGAGTTGGTTAATTTCTTGTAGTTTGAGCAGACCTGAAATTCTGCTCATCTCTTACCATCTCAGGCTTTTTGTTGAGGTTCTCCAAGCAGCCATGATTAAGTCAGTTTTGATAGGGGAATTAAAACCACTTCTTTATCTCTCCTATTACTTCTCATGAACTGTGAACATATGTAATAGCACACACTGAGTATTATAATCATGTGTGACACTCAGGCAAACTTCACTTCATTTTACAAATAATTATAAGAAAGCATGCATAAGATTTCATTTTTAAATCAAAGATATTTTTAAAAGAATACCAGATTCTTAAGCTATTTTCCTATATCTTAAAATTAGTTACTGTATATAATATGTAGTTAACCAGTTACTTCTTTTTTTATTTTATTTACTTTGGAAAGTAGTATCATTATATTTGGCAAAAACATTAAGTAGATACCCGGACATTGGACACACACCTTTAATTCCAGCACTCAGAGGCACAGGCAGGTGTATCTCTGTGAGTTCAAGGCCAGCCTGGTCTACATAGTGAGTTCTAGCCCAAACAGTGCTACTCTATCTTTAAAATTTTTTAACTCCAGACTCACTGTAGATATTGAAGACAAGGAAAAGTTTTTAAGGAGTCTACACTCACTCAAGCATGCCCACATTGAAACAGTTAGAGTCATCTGGCAAACATTTTTAAATTATGTATTTTAAATAATCACAAATTAATATTTCAGAAATGGTCATTTCAAATTCAACATCCCAAATTCTAAATAAGTATATCCAGCTTGATCTTGTTAGTTGCTTTTAAATATATGTAACTTTATACATTGGTGAGAACTCTAAGATGTAATTTAACTGTATAAAAGGAAATTTTATGAGGTAACTTACTTCTTAGAAAGGTTGAATGTAATTTGTGTCTTTGTGTGACTAGTGTGGTGGAGGCACATGTATGTTGTGTGTGTGTGCATGTGTGTTGTGTTTGCTTCTTTGAGACAGGATCTCATATAGCCCAGCTTGGCGCTTAACTTGTCATGTAGATGTAGCTGGCCTGATCCTTCTATCCCACCTTTCAAGTCTTGGGATAATGGGTATGTACCAAGACTTCTGGCTTGATGTGTCTATCTTTAAAAACTTTCTCCTTTTGAAGTTTCCATCACCAGAATGGGACACAGTGACTCCTGAAGCCAAAGATCTCATCAACAAAATGCTTACCATCAACCCTGCTAAACGTATCACAGCCTCTGAGGCTCTGAAACATCCATGGATCTGTGTAAGTAGCTCTTCTCTGAGGCCTCAAGACCTTCACTGAAAAACAAGCTCATATATTTTAATAGGTTTAAAATAATTTTGCACAAAAAAAAAAATGAGACTCAGGGTGTTTAAGAAATGAATTGTATAGTGATAAAAATCCGCCATTGCCGGTAGCAAAGTCTGATTCGCACAAATTACTGAGTAAATATTCTCTACTTATGAGGTTTAGAAGCTCAGAGTGGTTTCAGGAAGATAAAGGATGGCCAATGTAGTCTAAATACCAGGCAGACACATTAACAGAAGACGGAATCGTAAAGGAATCCAAAACTCTCAACAGATTTTTAGAGTTGAGAGTTAAATGTTAGAGTAATAAATATGCCAGGTAAATGAAAAGCAGTTTAATAAAAATGCAATTAAGCTGGGCGTGGTGGCACATGCCTTTAATCCTAGCACTCAGGAGGCAGAGGCATGCGGATCTTTGTGAGTTCAAGGCCAGCCTGGTCTACAGAGTGAGTTCCAGGACAGCTGAGACTACAGGGAGACCCTGTCTCGAAAAGACCAAAAAAATAAAAATTAAAAAAATAATCAAAATGCAATTAAAGGTTTATTAAAATGACAGTTTGAGAAGTTACTGATACTCAGTTCTGTACTTTCTATGAATGAATTGCTTCAGCTTAGTCAGTAATAGTCTTGGTAAAATCATGCTTGTTTTTAGGTAACATTGGCAACTAGATTCTTACAGATGATAAATGCATGCAGACGCCATTAATAAAGATCAGATGAGCTTGAGAATACTGTTGTACTTAATATGTTTTAAGTGTGTCTAGTCACTTTTTTCTCCTTCTCTTTCAGCAACGTTCTACTGTTGCTTCCATGATGCACAGACAGGAGACTGTCGACTGCCTGAAGAAGTTCAATGCTAGACGGAAACTCAAAGTGAGGACTTTACATTACTGTCGGATGGGAAGTTCAGTAGGGGGAGAAGTGGCCTGCCTTAGGAAAATTACTTCTACTAAAGCTTTTAAATTTGTAGATATCAGTACTCATTCTTCTTTTTCTGCATCTGAGGAAAATGAAAGATTCACCAAAACCAAGCCCATGTTGGAAAACTAGGCTCAGTGCACCAGTGTCTGCTATGGTTTCTCTCCTCAATGGAGGCAGCTGTGCAATTTGGTAATGTGAACCTGGTGTATAGCAGAGTACTCCTGGCTTCCTGAGAACCATAGGCTAGAGCTCTAGAAAAGCCAAAAACAAAAGCAAACAATCAAAAGTCCACTATCTGAAAGTAAAACCAGATTTGTTAAGCCAGGTGTGGTGGGGCATGCCTTTAATCCCAGCACTTAGGAGGCAGAGGCAGGCGGATCTCTGTGAGTTCAAGGCCAGCCTGGTCTACAGAGTGCGCTCCAGGCCAGCTGAATCTAAAGGGAGATCCTGTCTCAAAAATACCAAATAAAAGAAAAAAAGAGAGATTCGTTAGCTCCTAATGTGTGTGTGTGTGTATGTGTGTGTGTGTGTGTGTGTGTGTGTAAGTCAAAGATTTATAGAGGCAACTATGATCTTGTTTTCTTATTTCTTTGATAGGGTGCCATCTTGACAACTATGCTGGCTACAAGGAATTTTTCAGGTACTTGCATTGGAACCCCCTTCCTTGGCCTATTTCCTCTGTGCCTCTCTCTCTCTCTCTCTCTCTCTCTCTCTCTCTCTCTCTCTCTCTCTCTCTCTGTGATTTTGGAATTTAAAAGGTCTAATAATTAGGAACATTCTGTTCTTCCGGGATATCGTGTGTGGCTTACACTCCACCAGTTGCTGCTTGCAGGACTCCACTGATACTGGATGCTGAGTTGTTAAATTCTGGGGTGCACACAGATGTGGAGATATGTACTTCCTCATTTTAAACCTTAGTATTTCGAACTTGAAATTTATCCATTGATATTCATAAATAACTATGAGGGGTCTTTTGTCTCATTTTCATAAGGAATTCCAGTAAGAAAGACTTTTGAAAGAGGACCATGGCTCTGGAACCCAGCTCTCTTCAATCTAATTTCTTTAGAACTACAGTAAAGTCTTGGCGTTCTATAGCAGTGATTCCACTGTTAAAGCTGTCTAAATTAAGGACTGACAAAGAACCAAACCCATGGGGATATCATAGTATCATAGTATAATAACCACTCCTCAAAATGAGTCAATAGCTAAAAAAAAAAAAAAAACTAAACTAAATAAAGCCAAGAAGTGCCAAGAAATTTCTTCATTGTATAAATGACTCTCCAAAATGTAGGTAAAGTATCTCAAAGCAATAGGCATTCAAAAATCAAAGTTTGGTAAATACTAATCAAACATATTTGGTGAGAAATTGAAGTAGCAATTAAACTACACTTGAGAAACAGAGTTTAGCTATTTAGACTTAGAAAATTTGTCAAAAATTCATGCCCAAAATGCTATTGCTTATTCATCTATTTGCTGAGATTTTCTTTTGCCTGCTAGCATATTATAGTGATGTCAGCTAGTAATCCATCATATCACCCACCAGATTGCTTCTTCACCAATTCCTAGTTATTACTTAGACCTGCTGGTGTTAAGAAATCAGCCTTGGGGATGGAGAGATGGCTCAGCGGGTAAGAGCACCAACTGGTCTTGCCAAAGACCTGGGGTCGATTCCCAGCACCCACATGGCAGCTAAGAACATCTTTAAGCCAGGCGTGGTGGCGCACACCTTTAATCCTAACACTTTGGAGGCAGAGGCAGGTGGATCTCTGAATTCAAGGCCAGCCTGGTCTATAGAGTAAGTTCTAAGCCAGCTAGGCTATAGGGACACCCTATCTAAAAATTTTTTTTTCTGGGCGTGGTGGCACACACCTTTAATTCCAGCACTTGGGAGGCAGAGACAGGAGGATCTCTGTGAGTTCAAGGCCAGCCTGGTCTACAGAGCCAGCTCCAGGCCAGCTGGGACTAAATGGAGACCCTGTCTCAAAAAAAATACCAAAAAAAAAAAAGAGATCAGCCCTCTGTCCCACTTAGAAATAATATGAAACTGGAAGCTGGTGAGCAAAAATAGCAATATGACAGTGCAGTAGTCAGTACTGCCAGTTCAGGGCCTGTGCTTCTAAGCTGTTACATGTTTGATCAAACGTGTCTGGTATGTGAAACCTCATCTTTGTCAGGTTGTCTTGTAAACACTTGAGTATAATGTGATTGACATTTATATAGATGAGCTCACTGCTATGTCATTAAGTGTTAACTAGTTTATATTACATTAAAATAAATCAATATTTCAGTGAACCATTGAAAGGTGGAGTGATTTACACTGTATATATTGTTAATGAAGAACTGCCTTTTCAAAGAATCTCCAGAAACAAAATCATCTATTTTATCAAAGTGTTAAATATGCCCTTAAGTATAAATTGGGCCTTTATTATTCAGTGTTTGTAACTATTTATAGAATCTTTTGTTCACCTCATATATTGCTTTCCATCATTCTGTAAACTAAATCTCATGACTAATGTGTGAGTTTTGTATTGTTTCTGAATATCTTAGCATGGAAAGCCAACTTTTTTATTCATCATTTCTAAATCAACTGAATTACCTTCTATTCATTTCCACCTTGTAGTTGATACTACCATTTTAATTTTGAATATTTTGTTCATTCTATTTCTTTGTTGAACATTCTCATAAGTAATCTGTCCATGAGTATATGGTTATAAAGTTGTTTTTATTTCTTCTTTTCTCCCTGAATATGGAATGTATTTCTTGTGAGGTAAGGTCTGTACAGAAGAGACATTTCTGCATCTCCAAGCCAGATTGCTGCTCACCCTGAACCATTGGCTTCTCTTTGCTTGCTGTTGCAATTCAGATTATTCTGTTTGCTTTCTAACCTGTTAACTGCCACAGGATTTCCTTAATGTTGCTGTTTTGCTACTGCCAAACAGTACTACAATGAAGGCAATTATTTAACCATTCCCATCAGTAAAATATTAATAACTTTGTTGCCAAAAACTAAATAATGTTTGTCTTTTAAATAAATTTAAATATTTGCCAAAGTGATAACCAAAATAATGTGCCAAACCAAAGGAATATCAATAAATTACATGTTCATCTAGTTTTATTACAGCTAGGCATTTCCATGCCATATGTCAAATTCTGTTGTGACGTACTTAAATGACTGTATAACTAACTTTAAAAGGAAATGTGTACTTTGTCCTCCATATTTGTGAGTGTTCTACACTCTGTGTTTTAATTGCCATTTATGCTGACAGTAGTTCTTCCCCATGTAGTTTTGATTCATTGAAGAAGTTCGATAATAGTAAAAAAAAAAAAAAAAGTAACTGCTTCTGCTCCTTCCATTGCTCCCAGCACCCCTAGAAAAATGAAGTTTCGTATGAGACCCTATGCTTTAAAGATTTCATTTTCTTTTACATCTTGTCCTACTTTCTAGGGCTTTTAATTTGTCAACTCAGAGGCCATTGTTTAGGAAGTCTTTGTATCCCAATTTTGAAGTAGAAAAGAACACAGAATCCATTTTTTAAGAACATTTGCTAAGTGTTTAAAAAGTTTGCTCCTGGTCAATAAGGCACCATTAGATTTTATATAGGTATTCGTATTTTTAGTAAAGCTGAAAAAAAAAAGACATGATTTAGCCCGAGCAGATTTTTACAAATGACTTTTCAACCTACAAAGAGGACCATCATTGGAGGAAACGCTTGGTCACCAAACCTGAGGTGCGAATGAACATGTAATACAGTCTATCGCCTGATGTCAAAAGACTGAAACCAACTTTCTGGATTATCACAGATAGTCCAGTTAAAGTTCCAGTATCCTTTTCACACCCAAAAGTGAAATAGAGTCTATTCATGCCACTGATAAAGACTTGGATTTTATGCACAAACTACTGAGAATTTAGTTCTAAATTTGTTGTGCAAAACCAGAAAAGTGATACTGTACCATCCTGGAAGCTCGTGCTTGTCATTGGACATTGATGACTTGATGTGTGTAGGCCATCACTCGGCCGAGGTGGTAGGACCACAACCTGATCTGTCATCTCACTGTGGTGCTATGGACAACTCACTAAACTGATTTTACTCTTACTTTACAGCAGCCAAGAGTTTGCTGAAGAAACCAGATGGAGTAAAGGTAAGTTAAGCAGGGGTTTCTGTCTTTCAGATGCTGCGTAACTTTTAAAATGCTGCCTTTAAATCCCAGGTCTTTTTTTATATGTATGAATGTACTGTCTGCATGTAGGTTTGTGCACCCATGTCATGCAATGCCCCGGAGGTCAGAAGAGGGTGTCAGATTCCCCTGGAACTGGAGTTAAAGACGGTTCTCAGCCATGTGGGTGCTGGGGATCAAACCTGGGTCCTCTGCAAGAGCAGTCAGCGCTCTTAACCACTAGGCCATCTCTCCAGCCCCAAATCCCAGGTCTTTATACCTTATTTTTTACAGTTATTTTAAAAAGAGATGCATGTTGAAACATGAAATAATTTAATACAAAAGAAGATTATCTGTACTATAAAAAGTTCTTTTCCACTTTATTATAGATTAATCATGAAAAATGATACTTTTAAATATGGTTCTATAGAAAGTGAATGTCTACATTCTCTCTCCTTTAATATAGTCCAAACCACAACCCAGATGATCTAAAAATCTACATAAAAACAGATGTTTTTCCAAACAATTATGATGTGTACTTCAAGGCCACCAAAGACTAGGAAAACTCAGTGGTTTAGGAAATCAAGCATCAAATGACTAAATTCCTCTGCTTGGGCAGTTTTGTAAAGGTCTTTAATTTATTCTTGTATTTTTATCATAAGGTTTAGAGACAAGTTCAGGGTGCCTATCCTGAATAAATACTGGAAAATCTTCCACAAGATAACAGCATTCTCTGCATTCTTGTATTTCTACTCAGAATCAAGTTACTTTCTACTGATCACATCTTGTTTCTAGGGAGTTTACTTTTCATAAAGTGTAACCTCGTTTAACATAATAATGCTTGTTATCATTCCAATGTATCACCTAAATGTTTTGTTAATTATGTTCTTTCTTTCCCAATAGCAGATGAATACATTCCTTAGTACTTCAACACTTTGGGAATCAATTAATACTCTAAACTTCGAGCTTAACCAAAGTCAGGTGGTCATTTCATATTGAAAAATTTAACATAGGAAATCATTTCACTGTTTTGTAACTTTGTCTCTGTTTAACTGGGGTGCTTCCAGATCTGGGGCGACCAGCTCCAGTCCTTGCTGGGTCACCATTCCCCTTTGCCCAGTCATTTTCATCAAGCTGAATTATCTTCCACCTCATTTTTAGATTTCAATAAGGACAAGAGACGTATGCCTTTCCCTAGAGTTCTGTTGGTAAAAATGTGCTATATTAAATTTCTAAATGCTTTCTTCCAATTTGTTCTACACTGTTCTATGATGGAATTCATAATGTCAGTTGAGATATTTATTTTTCCTATTATCTTTATATAGAGACAAACATTTTCAGAACTTTCTTCCAGGCAACTTTAACACTTCTTTAGCTAAAAAAAAAAAAAAAAATTCTGTAATCCATGTATTGGTTCTTTAAAATTCATCCAGTGCATTGTTTTCTTTTCCTTTCTCTTTGACTGGTCATTTTAGAAAAGTAAGTCCAGTTTGAGTCAGTCCAATGATGGTGAGGATCCCTGTCAGATTTTCCTCCAGTGAAAAGTCACAGAGAAATCAAACTGCCTCATTTACCTTAAGTTAGTGTAAGCAGAGAAAATGCAGTTATTACATGTTGTCTGCATCAATCAGTTCTTAAAACGTGATGTTCCATTTTCACATTATATTGTTTTTCTCTTAATTTGAATTCTTCAAATATATAAGAAGTTGAGCCCTTATCCATATGATGTCAATAAGTTTGACCTTCTGTAATGATAAAGTCTACTTTCTCTTTGAAAATAAAGAGGCCAAGACATAATGAATGTTTACTCATGAATGAAGAAACACTGTAGGTTTCTTTTGAATTGATGATCATGATTCCTAAATTAGTAGCAGTGCCTAGTTCAGACACTATAAGAATACATTTGCCATACCTTACAAGTACTGTGAAAGTGTACTCAGGGCAGAACTGTTCTAGCTAAGCATCTTTAAAGGAAGTTTGTATTAACCTCAACACTTAATAAGTCTAGAGAGTCATACAGCATCATTTAAAATATGTGATTATGCTCTGGTTTTGAACAAGAAAATAATTTTGTTTCCATACTATAAAATATATAAATTCACATGAACATTTAAAAGACAACTATAGGGCTGGAGAGATGGCCTAGCGGTTAAGAGCACCGACTGCTCTTGCAGAGGACCCGGGTTCGATCCCCAGCACCCACATGGCGGCTGAGAACCGTCTGTAACTCCAATTCCAGGAGAACTCCAGTTCCAGGGGAATCCAACACCCTGTTCTGACCTCTGCGGCATTGCACGACACCGGTACACAAACCTACATGCAGACAGTACATTCATACAAATAAATAAATAAATAAATAAATAAATAAATAAATAAATAAATAAATATTTTTTTAAAAAAGACTATAGTTGAAAATGGTACTTGATAATTGACTCTGAAAGCAAATTCTTCTGTCCTTTACTTTTATTATTTTTATTTGTAATATTACAGATACCTCCAAAGCATTTCCTATAGCAAGAGAAAAAAGACCATTGAGCTAATCTTTATATTAGCAAAAGAGGTTTTTTTATTTATTTTTATTTTTTAACTGCACATTTAAACATGAGTAAAAGTGATAATTGAGACCCTTGTTCATTTAACTCTAGTTTTCCATATCTGATGATAAATTAATGATTTATTGAGGCAGAATGGCTTTCATTGAGAGAGTAATGGTGTGTGTGTGTGTGTGTGTGTGTGTGTGTGTGTGTGTGTGTGTTGTTCATGCGTGAATTTGTACAGGGGTAGGGGCCAGTTGTGCACTTGGGCTGTTTGTGCACGTAAGTATAAATGAGTCACACTTTCACTAAAGTAAAGTAGTCCTTACCATGTAGATCCTGGCAGGTGGTGGCTGGCTGTGGGTGGCAGCGGGTGGCAGGGCTATCTTATCTCAGAGCAGAAATTTTTTTTTAATTTTTTTTCATTTGCATTTACTGATGCTAACAGTACATTAAGTATACGTGGTACTATAGTAATAAGCATCCTTGGGCTGGAGAGATGGCCCAGCGGTTAGGAGCACCGACTGCTCTTGCAGAGGACCCAGGTTCAATCCCCAGCACCCACATGGCGGCTGAGAACCGTCTGAAACTCCAATTCCAGGAGAACTCCAGTTCCAGGGGAATCCAACACCCTCTTCTGACCTCCACGGCATTGCATGACACGGGTGCACAGACCTACATGCAGACAGTACATTCATACACATAGAGAAAAATAAATAAAAAATTTAAAATAAATAAATAAATAAGCATCCTGATCATTCAACAAGAAGTGGCCATGGCATCTCAAGGACTCTTCCTGAACAGGAAGTTATAGTTGTGTGTGTGTATTCCTCTCCTTTTCTCATATAACAACATAAGCTCATTGTGATCCCTATTTTACAGACACCATCACATCACATCCCTTTTTTGTGGTTGCACAAATTTTATGTTTAAATTCGTGCAATAGATTTGAAGAAAAAAAATCTAAAACTAATTTCAAAATACAGATTTATGATTTGATCTTTAACAAGTTTCCTAGTAAAAGGAAATTTTTCAATATTTTCTCTTTTCCTGCATGTCACAGAGCACCACAGACAGCTATTAATAATACTGATAGCCAATAACCATGCAAATATGAATGAATAGAAAAATGAAACAGTATATACCTAAATTATTTGTTTTCTCAACAATAGCTTCAGAATAGCATGTAGACTTAAAGTATAAACTTTCCAGAAATCTCAAATAATTATCCTGTAAAATAATTTGTAAATACTCATTAGATACAGTATGTTTCTCTAAGTCCATAGGTACATTACATTAATATTAAAATTCTGGGGTATATTCCTGTAGGAATGATACATGCTGCACATGCCTACATCATATGCATGTTAATTGAAATACCTGTTTGATAGCCATGTGATATGTTATGCATGAGTTTAAAATAATATTGATTATTACTTTTTAGTGTTTTATTTTTTGTGTGCCCAAACTCATAGAGTTCCACATTCCCACATGTCTATATAGACTCTTCTCTATGGGCCCTTGCCATATTTATTGACCATCTGAGCTGCTTTCAAAACCTGACTCCCAGCAGTGGTAACCATTTCTCCTTTAAAGATAAACTCAACTTTGTTAACTAAAGGGGAGTTATATTACAAAATGTATTCTTCAAGAGTAATGGTAACATTGTACACAAACTGTTGGGTTGTCTCTCAAAGAAATGTGAAAAGCAGAATCCTTTCACATTCAGGATAGGAAGTGTTTGATTTCTCCACTTATCATTGAAGATATACTCATAAAGAAGACCCAGACTTGTCCTTTTTAAGGAAATACTTTAATGCCTGCATTTTCTCAGAAGATCCAAATTCTGATTGGATATCTAGTAAACAAACTAATGAAGGTTTACCAGAGAAAGATCTGTGTGTAACTTCAGGCTGGATAATAAAATGAGAAGATAAAAGGGATATATTCATCATAGTGAATGATTGGAAGTTTGAAAACGATCTATATGAAGAGTATAAACATGGCTAAAGCCAGTCAGACCCTGCAGCTCCGTTTGAGCTCATTGAAGCCGCGCCACGTGCTAGGGCAGCACAGCGGAAGCAGCCACATCTGTGTCCTTCTTCCATCGTAGACAGAGGTCTAGCCTGTGTGACCCTCAGAGACTAGATTCCTGGACATTCCTGTCAGAAGTCACAGCGTGTTCCCTGTTCATCTTTAGGGATTTGTTACTTTCACATCTGTCTCTATGTAGAGACACTGGCTACTATGAAGTTTAAGGAATCTCTGTTTCTATTTTCTGCGTATCCACAGATAAACAACAAAGCCAACGTGGTAACCAGCCCCAAAGAAAACATTCCCACCCCGGCGCTGGTATCCCTGGACTCTTTGTAACCCTTATATTCTTTGTTCTCTTCTCCTGTTTCTTTCATTTGCTTTCACTAAATAGATATGTATAAATATTTTATTCTTTGTTCAGATTTTTTCTTCATTTTATTTTTGCTTTCTAATATATATACATATATATGTATATAAAACAGTTCCTTTCCTTTCTGTGAGATGGTTGTCAAGCTGTGTGTGCCTAACATGAGACCCTTCATTTCATTGTGGAATAATTTATTGTGCTCTGAAGTTGGAGTCACTGCATGCTGGCTTGGAAATACAGTAGAATGCACTTTGATTGCTCTTAGCTCTTCTGGTGATGACAGCTCAAGATTATGTAGACAACGATTTCTGTTTTTGTAAGGAAAGTGTTGACATCAAGGAGAGCTAACAGGATTCTGGCAAGGTGACATGAAACTCGACCTTATTCAGAGTTCCAATTCCCATCGCATTGAAAGACAACATGGCTTTGTAAGACTTTACTTTGTGAGATAAAGAGGCACTGTATCAGTTAAAGCTTTTTATTCATTGCATTCCAAATTAAAACTTCACTGTTTCACTTCTCCCAGAGAATGAGATTATATAACTCCATTTCAATCAAATGCACACAATTAAGAACTAAGTCAGTTCTTTACATCGGAATGGTATTATGTTAAAATTCAAATATGGAATGCTGGCAATCAGTACACTGAGTTCCATAGTATTTTCTTGAAACTGTTTCATATTTTGATTTTGATTCCCAGAAATATTTTCTGTTACTTTCCCCAGACTGTTACTTTCAGTGACTTTATACATTAGGAGTTACTTTACTTGGGTTTAACCAAGAAGGCTCAATTTAAGGACGTTTGAAAGAAAGACATCAAGATAGTAGAGACTTCTTGGGGCTTAAGGCTCAGGAGTAGAATATATACTAAATTTAACAGAGATCTGGAGTTCAATCTCCAGTCCTACAGAAAGGAATACATATCTGGTTAAGAAAAGGGGTCAGAAAAGATAGGTTATCCCCTTAAAAAAACAGTGTTGCAGCTCAAGCCAGTGGAAGGAAAAAAACAGCCAATGTGTTTTCTGAGTATGCAGTACACCTGTCAGGTAGGCAAATTTATACAGTAGAGAGAATATCAGTTGTTCACAGTGACTCACAGGTGCCAAGATACAGGTAACAGACATGCCAGCATGCTATATGTTACACAACACTGAATCTTTATTTTTTTTGCATCAGTTACTGAATATTGTTTTCTACTTGAGAATTTTTTCCTGATAGACTACAACATGAATTTTTTTTCTTGGAAAACCATGACCTTACATCCAGAGAGTCTAGAAATAAAGTTCATAGAGCAGAAATTTTTAGATATTAGTATAGGGCTTAATAATGTTTCAGTGATTATATGATTAGTTCTAAACATTTAAATGAATTTCTGAGATATTCCTTAGAATTTCTCATGGGCTTTTGAAATGTATTCTTCAGGATAGTTTTTGGGTTTTGGTTTAGTTTTGTTGTTCTTGTTCTTTGTAAGTGTGGTCCAGTGTTTCTTTGGTTATCCAAGGGTATTTAGGTATGTGTTGATTATAATGAAATGGTAGTCAGTTCTCAACAAAGCTAGAAAAAATACCTTCACAAAGAATTTAAAGTCTTCTCAGGAAATTATGTACACAGTTTCTGGCCAGTTTTTATGGGACAGATATTAACAGACTGTTCATTAGAGAAGATAGGAAAGCTCCATGTGACACAGGGCTTGGCGAAACAGTGAGTGCCTCTTTAGGTCTCCCATCTACAAAGCCCTGCCTGCTTGCCAATCAGGAATAAGGCCTTCTGCATGCTGCTTCTGAGCAAGATTTGTGATCTCATGGGCTCACCACAGAGACATTTCATAAGAAATTGTCCACCGCAGCCTCTGACAGCCCTAAACAGTGCTTCTGCTCTTACCACTATTTATTCTGTCAGTTGGCTGTCTGCTGCTCTGTCCTTCAGACTTGCGTGAATGTACTTATCAATACAAACTGTTTCTTTATTTTCTTCTCACTTAGGAGCCCCAAACTACTGTAATCCACAACCCTGATGGAAACAAGGTATTCAGAAAGAATTAACAGCATCATCAAATCCCATGTCAGATTGATTCATTATCTGAAAATGGCAAACTAAACCTTTGCCATTTTCCTACCACACTTTCCTCTTTGACTAATTAGTCTAGACTTTTTTCAAATAAAAATGAAAGGCAACCTGAAAGAGAACTCAATCATACCTGGGTCAATAAAAATCTGAGTCCAGTTAAACATTTACAAAGTCTTTGTGTTGAGGTGGCTGTGTATCTTAAGCAGTTCCATGTGGGCCTTCTGTTCCTTCCTCATTCCTGTTTTTACATTGTACAATAAATGTATACAGCATGGAAATCAGAATTTCTTGCTCTTAATCATTGTCTTCAAAAGTACCTTTGTAGGTTTTTTAGTCTAATGTTGCTTTTGAGCTTCTTAGTTGTATTCTGTTCTGTTGTCACACTGGGGTTTTGTCTCTCTAATTCCCTGTAATTGATGAGGTTGCTGTTGCTGTTTGCCAGGAACTTGAGTAAAATTGGGAACTTTCATTTCTTGCTAAATATGTTTGTTATTCGGTTATATGCATTTTAATAATAGATATTTAAATATGCTGAATGAAGACTAAGTAGTAAATTATGTGTAAAACATGTTGATATCAGCACTTGCATACATGTCTTTGGGATGAAAAGAGACATTTCTGACCATATTCCACATTTCTAGCTTATTGGTTTTTATACAGTATCATATCTAAGGGGAGAAAAAAATATATGAGACTTTTCTAAGATTTTCAGTATAATCATGGGTATTCTCCTCACTCTAATCAACAAATATCCAAGGGCACAGCCAATCTCTCATCTCTGCTTCCACATTTGATTGATCTGTATTCAAATTATTCAACTGAAAACATGAAGTGTTATGTTTGTTAATCTGAGATGTATTTTATCATAATACTAGAAATGTTAAGTCCCAAAGGAGGTAGTCAGAACCAGCACAAGAATAATTTCATTAATAACACTATCAAAAGAAAAGCCAAGCAGACACTGCTATAATTCTAGCCCTGTCATTTGTAAGAGGAACTGCATGCTGTTGTTACTTTCATCAGTCAGTGCATGGGTTTCCTTCATTTTCAATTTTAATTTGATCCATACATCACATCAAGAAATGCATGAAGACTTTTCTTTGGCTTTGTAAGCGTGTGTGGAGACTCTGGATAAATTAACCAGTTTATCTTATCTTTTTTTGTTTAAATGTTATATATAACACTTATATAAATAGATCACTTTTTAAAAATACTGAATCTATTTTTATTACCTTCCAACATCTGTTTTTCATCACAGAACATACAGCTATTGATTGGAAGTTCAGTTCCATTTTTTTCAGCTCTACCCATTAATCATTCCAAGAGGAATAATATTGGGTCTCGTGCATATTGTGACATTTCTTTGTTGGAAAAATTCTATTCATACATTTTAATGAAAACAGTCCTCAAACTGTTTTGAGAAGTGTATCTTAATACTAATACCTACAGTGTACTTTTTAAGTGTACTTACTAATCTTCAACTTAATTTGTAGTTTTACAAAGGAAGAACTTTGTCTTTTTATTGTGGGAATAGATTTCCTTTTCAATGACAGCCTGTTTCTGATTTAGAAAAGAGATTCTTCCTTCTCATTCCATTTTCTTCATCATAGACATAAAACATTTTCTTATAACTACTTTCAGCCTATCTCAGCTTAACCAGAAAGTCTCAGTCATCTTAGCTTCTTCATCAAATGATGTAATTAAATATCTTCTCTCTCCACAAAGGTATAAGCTAGACAAACAGCTGCAAATCCAGTGCTTGACATAGTACCTAAGACAAAGAGGTTTACTGATTAATTTCTTAGGGATTTAAAAATTGTAATATTTTAAGGTTTAATTTAATCCAGCTATCCTTAAAACACACAACAAAGCACACTGTATGGAGAACAACTACACAGTTCTTAAACTACATACATCTGCTGCTTCCACAAATCACCTAGATTTACACTGCATCAGCTATTAAGCAACCAGAGTACTCCTTTGGATTGTTTGCAGCATTCGATGTTTTGTTTCTGTTGAAAGTCATTTGATGTATGTGTCCATTTGCATGTCAACGTGTGCACACAGCCTGCTGAAGAAATTTGCATGATATGCATCTATCACCAACCAAATTTATAAGAAGAATTGGCTCTTCATTGCACACAGCTTTAAAATGTGTTTTCTTCTCAACAGGAGTCAACTGAGAGTTCAAATACAACAATTGAGGATGAAGATGTAAAAGGTATGATTCAATCAGAAATTAAAACAGCCTGACTCTGAACTCTGCATATATCAGAACAAGTTCATTCCCAATAACCAGTACCTTTAGAAAGGAAGCTTATCTTAAAGGAAATTTATTTTTGTTTATAGATACATTATTTTGAATAACAAATCAGTATATGAACATGTCAGTCTTTTCACATTTCATGTGTTTGAATTTATATAACATATGATCTATGAAAGCACATTATTGATATCACAGCTAACAATGACTAAATATATCTATCAGTCAAAAGTGACATTATATATATATATATATATACACACTAGGTATTTCATTAAAACTTGCATATAAATAATTTGTATTCATGGATATGGTATGAAAATATTTTTTTAAACCTGTTGAAGTTCTCAAGTGAATGGAGTTTTCTGTTTGGACGCCTTTTATTCCTAGGTATCATATCTTTTGTTAATATATTCTTTACATTTATTTCATTTTATTTGCCAAAGATTTCTGGTAATAGGCATCAAGGACCTCTGCACAAACATACCAAATATACACTTTCAGTTATTTGACTTCATTCTGACATCACTGGTCTAGAAGTAGTCTTTCTGCTTCAATTTCTGTTTAATTTTGTGTTCCTATGTCCAGTGTGTGGACTACTGTCCACTTCTCTAGAAACCATTCTGAAAGGAAAACAGTAATAATATACTTAAAATGGAAATATTAAAGGAAAAGAAATATGTCAGAATTGAAAGATGTGATTCATCAGTTAATTCAATCTTAACTGGGAAATAATTGACCTAAAAATATCACTGAAGGCTGTAATTTTTTGGATGGCATTAGTAAAGTCTTACAAAAAACATATTCATGCTATTGAGAAAAAAAAAAAAAAAAAACAGGAACTCTCAGGCCAAGAAGGCACATGGGCAATTTAGGAAATGAAAGTGGCTGCAGAGCACAGGTGACAGTCACCTCTGCTGACATTTTCTTTTGGTTGAACAGAAAAGTTAACACAACTGAAATGTGTTCTGTCTATATTACTAATGCATTAAGCTACTCTGCTAGGAGTCACTCATGATTTCTTACAGTGGAAAGACGGATAGCTGTGTCCAGGATTTTATTTAGTGAGTCTGACAGCAAACACTCTTTGCTCCTGAGCTGAAATTTGAACTGAAGTAATTTTATGAATCATTGATGAGTGTCCATTCAATACAGAAAGTTTTGTTAACCAAATAACAGATGTGCCATCTAGCTTTTCTAATGATTGAGGAAGTATCGGCTTGTGTTTCAGATTAAGTAGCTCTTTGAAGTAAATAAAAATTTGGTAAGATTTTGTTATTGGCTTATGTCAGTGTTGAGTGAACACCCCCAGAGAGCTTCCAAGTTACTGCTTCCCAGAATAAAGAATTGAGCAAGTAGACTGTTAAGTCCTAATCAGACAGTTTATTTTAAAAAGATACACTTACAGGGGTGGAGGTTGCCAGGCAAAAGAGTTTAGGGTTCCACTGGCCCTCCTACACAGAGGATTGGACCTCACCTTTCACGCAATGTGAGTTTTCTGGGTCCTTTGCATACCATGGGCTTTTCCGCACCCGCTCTATTACATACAGTCCTATATAGAACCCAGTGTATTACATGCCTCAGTAGCATCTTAAATCATCACTGGAGTGTGGTTCACTATTACAATGAGCCATGCAGAGGTCACCTGCAACATTCTAGAATGCTCTTCCCCTCAACTAGTGACCCAATTTAGTTGGCCTCAGTTAAGGGTATTCAGCCTTCCGCTTTTTGAGCTGTAATTCATTGATGAATTCATTTTCTCATTTGCCAGCCTCTGTTGTGGCCATCTGGATCTCATTTCCACCCTGTTCTCTGGCTTCAGTTTTTAGCCAGGTTTCTGAAAACCTGTGCACTGTGCACCAGCAGAACTAAATCCTCTTTAAATATATGAAGAAAGAGAGAGACTTTTTTTGTGTGAGAGTGTCTCCCTGTAGCCCCAGCTGGCCTGGAACTTACTGTGTAGATCCTAGAATCTTTAAATACCTTACATAACCAGGAGAGTAGCAACCTCTCACTACATATGTCGTTCACCCGCCCAGGACTGTGTTCACACTTCTGCAATTATAAGGGTTTTTAATAAGAGATGTTTCTCATTTGAATTTGACATTTATTATTAAATAACTTAATTAACGGTAACTTATTTCAAGCTAGACCAGCCTGATGCGTAGTAAGACCCCAAAACAAAGAAGAGTCTCTTAGGGATTTCAAAAAATGGAGGCACTCTTCATTTTTATAGTTAACTTGTATATAGCCAATAGTGTTAAGCATAACAGAAATTAGGCATGACATTAAGATTAAAAGAAATGTTTAGTTGAGAGTCGAGCACAGGTACTTTACTTTCTTGAAGCTAATAAATTAAGTTTCTGCTTAATTATCCTCATTATATCTGGCCACAGAGTTGTAGACACAGCATCATAGGCCTCATCTCTCTTCTCTATAGACATATGCAGCCTTCTGATAGCTGACTGTTTTAACGTTGAATGATACTAAAAAGAAGATGTTTTAGAAGATCACCTAGGCATCATTCTGGCTTCCAGGCCAGTGCATGATAAAACATCAAAAGTGATTTAGTTAAAAGTGGTTCTGTAGGAATCTCTGCAGTCATCACAGAATAATCTTCAAGAAGGCACTAGCGTAGTTTTAGGTATTGACAGATTGCTCTGTTCAGCCCAGGATTTGCCATGGCTCTGTGTAGCTTAATAGAAAATACCTGTGTTACCTGGCTCGATTAGGAGCCAGAGTCATAGAGATCTCTCCCATCTAGGGACACACAGAATCCAACTCTAACCCCCTACATGATCATTTCATGTCTAGAAAATAACATTTCCTCCTCCTACTCTCTGTACACTGACCCCTGACAGATGTATGGAACATTGTTATCAGGGTGAAGTACCCTACTTTTCAGCAAATTATTCTCCACATGTTTCTATTCCATAGCCCGGTATGCTGGCACCTGCTCTCCCCAGAGTTTCTGCTGCCCAGCAAACCTGTCACCAGCACCTAGATTTACACTGCTTCACGGAGGCACATGGTCCCCTCATCATATACACTGCTTCATGGAGGCACATGATCCCTCATCATATACACTGCTTCATGGAGACACATGGTCCCTCATCATATACACTGCTTCATGGAGGCACATGGTCCCCTCATCATATACACTGCTTCATGGAGACACATGGTCCCTCATCATATACACTGCTTCACGGAGGCACATGGTCCCCTCATCATATACACTGCTTCACGGAGACACATGGTCCCTCATCATATACACTGCTTCATGGAGGCACATGGTCCCTCATCATATACACTGCTTCACGGAGGCACATGGTCCCTCATCATATACACTACTTCATGGAGACATATGGTCCCTCATACTATACACTACTTCATGGAGACACATGGTCCCTCATCATATACACTGCTTCATGGAGGCACATGGTCCCTCATCATATACACTACTTCATGGAGACACATGGTCCCTCATCATATACACTGCTTCATGGAGACACATGGTCCCTCATCATATACACTACTTCATGGAGACACATGGTCCTTCATCCTATACACTGCTTCATGGAGACACATGGTCCCTCATCATATACACTGCTTCATGGAGACACATGGTCCCTCATCATATACACTACTTCATGGAGACACATGGTCCTTCATCCTATACACTGCTTCATGGAGACACATGGTCCCTCATCATATACACTGCTTCATGGAGACACATGGTCCCTCATCATATACACTACTTCATGGAGACACATGGTCCTTCATCCTATACACTGCTTCATGGAGCCACATGGTCCCTCATCATATACACTGCTTCATGGAGACACATGGTCCCTCATCATATACACTACTTCATGGAGACACATGGTCCTTCATCCTATACACTGCTTCATGGAGACACATGGTCCCTCATCATATACACTGCTTCATGGAGACACATGGTCCCTCATCATATACACTACTTCATGGAGACACATGGTCCTTCATCCTATACACTGCTTCATGGAGCCACATGGTCCCTCATCATATACACTGCTTCATGGAGACACATGGTCCCTCATCATATACACTACTTCATGGAGACACATGGTCCTTCATCCTATACACTGCTTCATGGAGACACATGGTCCCTCATCATATACACTGCTTCATGGAGACACATGGTCCCTCATCATATACACTACTTCATGGAGACACATGGTCCTTCATCCTATACACTGCTTCATGGAGCCACATGGTCCCTCATCATATACACTGCTTCATGGAGACACATGGTCCCTCATCATATACACTACTTCATGGAGACACATGGTCCTTCATCCTATACACTGCTTCATGGAGACACATGGTCCCTCATCATATACACTGCTTCATGGAGACACATGGTCCCTCATCATATACACTACTTCATGGAGTCACATGGTCCCTCATCGTATACACTGCTTCATGGAGACACATGGTCTCCTCATCATGTGTCACAAGCTTGCCATGCTCCTACCTGGTCCTCTACAGCTACCCAGGCAGTGGCAGTGTCTGTCCTTTCCTCATTGCAGAGAAAGAGAACTTGGGTGGGTCACACATAAGGTCACCTGATAGAAGGAAGCATAGTTCCTTCTCCCAGCATCTTCAGGACAAAAGGGGAGCTGTGAAGTTGCCAGCTGTTCCTGGAGGAGAGCAAAGGTAGTAAACACTTGAATGATTCTGCATTCTCAGCAGGGAACCTGGAATCCCCTGGAAGCCAGGATGTGGACAAGACTCCCTTTAAGTTAAGAAGCTGGGCATGGTGGTGCCTTCCTATAAAAAGTACTTTTCCCAGTATTCAAAAAACCAGGGCTGTAGGATCACTAGTTGGAGGGTTACCTCAGCCATGTAAAAAGAACCCTTCACAAAACAAAAACAAAAGGAGTAAAGTCAGAATTGACTTCCAGCCTCTTCTTCCCAGGCTTGCATCATCCTCAGGGACATGCCTTGTTTTAATAGTCATCTTTAAAAAGCTTCCAGACTTCATTGTACTCTTTCTCCGAAGGCAGTGTGCTCAGGTCGAAGTGCTGACCCCTGTACAACCTCCTGCTAGTCTTCTGCATTCAGAAGCCAAATGTTATTTCTGGCACTGTGTCAGAAAGCTCAGTAGTGAACTAAGTCTCAGGGAGAGTTAGGAATAGTGTGAAAATTAATGACATCTTAACAGTGCAGGTACTACCATGGACAGAAGCTCGTCATGGCCATTGTACACTAAAAAGAGAAAGTTTGGCTAAAATTAACTTAATGTTTCCAAATTTTAAAAATTTAGGCCCAAATTGTGGTAGTACCCATTTCCATTCTGAGTACATTTCCAGCAAAGCATTAATTTCAGCTCTTACCAGTCAGTGGTCACTGTTAGTCTTTTACTAGTAGTTGACAATTCTGACAGTGCTCCTCTTATGGGTATTGGGTGCCTAAGGTTACTGATACTTGACAGTGGTCCTTTCTCTACTGTCTGCATGTGAAGACTGCCCTTTGATTTGTGGCTGTAGCCAGTTTGCAGGGCCTGTTGCTGTGGGCCACGACGTCTCTCTACCTCCCAACTCACCCAGCACCAAGTCCACGTCCATCTGTTCTTCCTGCTGCTCTTTGCCAGCATGCCAGAGCTGTCCATCACTGTGGAAGTTGGGCTCCTGTGTGTCTTCTCTGTCACTCATCCTGCTTCCAGCACCTCGCTTCAGCTCGTCTCTCAGCAGCCACTTGGACCCCTTGCTGCATGACATCCACCCCACGGGCCTAGTGCAGTGCAGCCCAGCACGAGAAGCAGTAATGGCTAGCTCTGAGACTGGCTGTGGGGGTGGGAGCACTGCGTCCTCGCTCAGCCCTTTCTGTTTTTCCTAAGGTGATGGTAAAGAACCTGCCTAGGATGTTTGTAGAAGGTCCTGTTAAAGACAGATGCCAAAGATGCTGGCACCCTTCTCACTCACCTGGGGTCTGGTATCTGATATACTCCAGTGTCTGAACTAATCTATCAACTCTCGTGAAAGAGCTTTATGTCTTGTAAATTTGTACATTGGTACACTGCATGGTCAACAGTTAATCAGATTCGACTACCCTCATGAACTTTTTTTGTTGTGTTTTGTTTTTAAGCCAGGACCTCCATGTATCCCCAGCTGGCCTCAATCAGAGACTCAGAGATCTGCCTGCCTCAGCCTCCTGAGTTCTGGGACTAAAAGTGTGGCCAGTGTGCCTTCTAGACCATTTTCTGTGTGGCTTTCCAGGGGTAGGTGATGACGATGCTGTACTTCATCCCTGCACTCAAGCTTGTTGCTCAGAAACTGCCTTCTATGCATTTCTCGTTGCTAAGGGATATATAAATGAAGAAACTCCTCATTATTTTACTTAAGGATTGGGGGTAATTAAACTAAATTCTGTCAAGCTAAAAGTATCTTAGACAGCCTGTAGTGTAGTATATAATAATTTCTTTAAAAATTTGAACACAACATTTCTCAGAACTTTTCTTTTTCCACATTTCTGTTTTACCTCCACGTGCATTTTCTTGTTACCAACTGCTTCCTGACAGGTTGTATCTTGAGTCTGTCAGTGATAGCCTCAGAGTGGTGAGGTAACCCTGCTGACAAAATACAGTCATAACTGTTGTTAACACAGTTTTAACACGAAGTTCTCAGTAAGAGAGAGAGAGAAAGAGGTCAACAAACAGAAACATGTAACTACCCGTTTCTATCATTAGGGGAAAAAAACCTAACTAGATTTTAAATAGAGTTTCTTTAAATATCGTTTCTTGAGAATTTAGACCATTATTTTAGAAAGAGGTACAGCAAGGCTGGGAATATAACTCAGTGATAATGTGCTTCCTTAACTTATATGAGACCCTAGGCTCAATCACCAATACTTCAAAAACAAATAAGAGAGTGTCTGTGTGTCTATGTCTATGTGTCTATGTGTGTGCATGTGTGTACAAAATGTAGCAGCATTTTGTGAAGTATTACATACATTCTAAAAATCAGTCTTCCACATCCATGTGTTCCAGATCTGCAAATTCAACAATATTTGGGAAAGAAGTTGGAGAGATGACTCAGAGGTTAGAGCACTGACTGCCCTTCCAAAGCACCCAGGTTCAGTTCCCAGCACCCACATGGCACTGACTGCCCTTGCAGAGCACTCAGGTTCAGTTCCCAGCACCCACATGGCAGCTCACAACTGTCATTAACTCCAGGTCTCCCTGTAGCCCTAGGTGGCCTAGAGCTCACTTCAGGTCTTGAACTCACAGAGATCTGCCTGCCTCTGTCTCCCAAGTGCTGGGATTAAAGGCATGCACCACCACGCCCAGCCTAGATTTTTTTTTTTTATGTGTATGAGTGTACTGTCTGCATGTAGGTTGGTGCACCTGTGTCATGCAATGCCGTGGAAGTCAGAGGAAGACGTCGGATCCCCCTGGAACTGGAGTTAAAGATGATTCTTAGCCACCAGGTGGGTGCTGCGAATCGAACCCTGGTCCTCTGCAAGAGCAGTCGGAGCTCTTAACCACTAAGCCATCTCTCCAGCCCCCAGCCTAGATTTTTAAACACAATATCTAAAATCACAATTTGAACACGTTCCTATACAGAAGTTAAATCTTATTTATCGCTTTTCTCACTATTTTATTTATTGTTTTCTTACTATGAATTTTATATAAATCTTAAATTATTTACCAGACTAAAATCATAAACTCTTATCTCCCTTACTGAGTTTGTATTATTTTCTACTAATAAACGCATCTGAAAATTTTGTGAAATTATATGATCATACTATGACTCTTCTTGTAAGTAAATGAAATAGCCCCAATATTTTTCTCTGCCAAAAATTTCTAGACTCTAATCCTTTTCATTTGCCCAAGAGAAATTGGGTCTGAACTTGTCAAAGAAATTAATCTTAGTCCTGTATTACTTTAATTTTCTATTGTTATAGCTCATTCCATTTCAGATTAATATGCGAAGTGGAGGAGTAGCTAGCAGAAAGGGGACACAGAGAAGGCATTATTGAAGGAGCTTGATGAAAAGGACAGTTTAGAACCAACTTTTATTCTTCTATTTGAAATGGTATGTTTCACTGTTCAATTTAGTGTAACATTTTGTGGACTTGTAAGTATGACCCTCATGTAGGGAAGTCCATAAAAGTCAAGCATGGCTCTGTGTGGTAACACACCATGAGAAAGGAGATGGTGAGAGTTTCAAATGGATAAGGCTAACTTGAAATGAATTATGGAGACTATATCTAATGTAGATCAACAGAGAGTGAATTGCAATCAGTAGTACTTAACTGAACTATAGGACTATGTGCAGTAATAGAGGATAAGACAACTTCCCTAACCATCTACAAACTTTAGCTTGTTGTGGAACATTGGCAACAAGTTGAGTATGGGGCAGCACAGCTTAGATATAAGGAAAACTGGAAGGATGCTGTCAGTTAAGTGTTAAAAGTCTTGTAGATGGATGTATACTAAGGAAGAAAGTCTTGTACCTGGATGTATACTAAGGTAGAAGGTCTTGTACCTGGATGTAAGGTAGAAAGTCTTGTACCTGGATGTATACTAAGGTAGAGAGTCTTGTAGATGGATGTATACTAAGGTAGAAGGTCTTGTAAATGGATGTATACTAAGGCAGAAAGTCTTGTACATGGACATATACTAAGGTAGAAGGTCTTTTTTTATTTTATTTTTTTTTTTTTTTTGGTCTTTTTCAAGACAGGGTCTCTCTGTAGCCCCAGCTGTCCTGGAATTCACTCTGTAGACCAGGCTGGCCTTGAACTCACAAAGATCCACCTGCCTCTGCCTCCCAAGTGCTAGGATTAAAGGCATGCGCCACCACGCCCGGCTAAGTAGAAGGTCTTGTAGATGGATGTATACTAAGGTAGAAGGTCTTGTAAATGGATGTATACTAAGGTATAAAGCATATGCACTATGCATATGACTTACCTGCGTATATTTCATCTTTTTGGGGGGGTCTTTTTGAGACAGGTCTCCCTGTAGCTCTGGCTATCCTGGAACTCACTCTGTAGACCAGGCTGGCCTTGAACTCACAGAGGTCCACCTGCCTCTGCCTCCCAAGTGCTGGGATTAAAGTCGTGCGCCACCATGCCCGGCTTATTTCATGTTCTTATTTGTGCTTTGAGTTTTCTTTTCCAAAGTAAACTAGTCTAGGGAGGAACTACTTACTCTTTTCTGATTTTTATTTTGAAAATTAAGTTTATGAAAACTGCTATGCTTTGACGGCATTCATAATGGTTCACTCATTTCTCTTTAGGGAAACTTGGTTAAATGTTACGTTTTAACGTTGGCTCCAGCACCTATTGACTACAAGAGCTTAGCAGAACTAAATTTGCTGAATCTCCATTTCTCTTTCAAAAGGAGATGAAGCATTATCTACAGCTTTGAGATGTTGAGAATTAAGAGTTCCAGTGACCCTGCAGTTGCTGATGTCATGAGCACCAGGCCCCGCTCTAGTTACTGAGTGTACAAAAATGAATGCAGTGGTGTTACATGCTCAAGGCCTTGCCAAAGGGCTGGTGACACACCCATAGCCAGTATCTCTGTATTGTGCAAACACAGCAGACGAAGACTAGTTCAGACTGAGACTTCCTGAACAAGGAATTGTATTGACCAGGAGGAGAGATGGGAAAAGTGAAACGCAGTCCGATAGAAGACATAGGAAAAGGTGCCACATGTCCAAACCTCCATAGGCAGTGTAAGACATTACTGGAGAGTGAAATCCAAACAGAAATGATAGAAGGCAAGACTTGAGGGAATATAGAGTCGTGGGAAGCACTGAGCCATGCTAAGAAGCAAGGATGGTGCCCATGAAAATGTACCAAGCACCTAGGAAATATGAGGTTTTCCAGGTGAGTGGTGCAGTCTGGTTGTGCAGGAGGAACATCATCCAGGGTGTGGCATGTGCATGGGAGGGCCAGGAAAGTAAGCAGGACAGGACCTGCTTCAGATGGTCTGGAAGGAGGTGACACCTTCTTGAATTTTTCATGCAGGTCATCGTTTAGCAATGTGTATTGAAGGTTATTGGGCACCAAGCCCTGTTAAAAGAAATAGAAATAAGAATATGAATAGGATCTGACTTTTGTAGAAACTTTACTTTGCTAAGGAAAATAAACTAATAAACATATTCATGGTTTTTATTAAAGATTCGCCCTTGTCATAATGATCACATAGTATTTAGCAATTTTTTCTGACATTATCTTGTTGAAATTCCACCCAGTAAATAATTTTATTAACCCATCTTTCAGAAGAATAACTTTCAGATGTTAAATCACACAGTGACTTATTTAACAGGAGCTGGAATCACGATTTCAGCCACTACTCTGAACTTCAGGAATCTCTAGATTCTCTCAGCCCTCACACTACAATATGATATATTTTTAATAATATATGAAACTATTCCAGAAAAATTGGTGGCAAACACCTGTGTCTGGTACATTTTCTAATAGGCAATATTTCCAAGATAAGTAGTACAACCTAGTCTTGCCACCTGAAAGAATCATTTTTGCTCCTGAAATAGGAATGACAGGGCCAGGATGAGCCATAATTGGGGTAGTAGCTAATTTTTTGTACAGAGCCACCAGAGAAGCTTAAATCATGTTATTTACTAAGGTTTACCTCTAAGACTATAAAGAAATGTCTTGGCCTCATTGTAAGACCATGTTGCTTCAGTTTTTATAGAATTAATTCTGCATAGAATGAATTCCTGTACTTGTGCATATGAAGGATGTAGCTCCATGGTAGAGTACCAGATTAGTATTCATTAAGCCCTGGGTTTGATCCAAAGTACAGCCAAAACAAATCAGCAACCAGCAACTTCCAAATGAAAACCACTTCAGGGCCAGGCTTGGTAACATATATCTATAAATCCAGCATTTGGAAGGCTAGGCTAAGGCAGGTTAGTCACAAGTTCTAAGCCAGATCAAAATCCTATCTTAGAAAAACCAAGTTGAGGTGGGGACTTGGGATGCTGCATCTGTGTAGTCACCCCAGCCCTAATAGTCCCCTTTCCAAAGAGCAATCATGTTAGGAATCTAAGCTTTTTAAGGGAGAATAAATGTTAACACAGTTTCTGGTACATAACAGAAATTAAGTATGGATAATAAGCTGTCCACTAGTGGTCTGTCAGTGAACCTTCCCACAGAGAGCCCTGTATTAAATTCTAAACTCTGGCTTGGTGGACGAAGTCCCTTACAAATGTCACATCAGAACCTAACCTTTACCAGGTGGTTAGTGTGGGACAAGAGGCAGTTTGGGCTAGAATCAATGCCCAGGGAGATAGGGGAGATAGACCTTACGTGCTTCAGTAAGAATAGATGATTGGCAAGCCTGACATAGATTTGTTGGTTTCAGAATGTTCTGAGGACACGAGCTTCTCTGTAACTCACTGCTTCACACAGGTCAGATTCTGTGCTAGTTTTCTTCCAATATAATTCTGCCTTTAGTTTTGACATTTTGCTGTTTTCCTTTTAAGGCATGCCAATTAGCCTTAAAGGACCCAACCTAATATTAGACCTTGGCGTCCCAGAGGATATAACTGCCCTTAATCATTCTTGGTCTTCTTTCATTTCTAAAAGCCATCCATCCTGGGATAGGGCAGAGTGAAATTTTCCTTTAAATAATTAGAGCTTACCTCTCATTTTTTAGTTCTTGGTTTTAGATCATACCAAGATAATTCTAAAACAAGGACTAATAAATGGGCATTAAAAAATTAACCTGAAATAATAGGTATGGCAGTAAACTCTAATCATATAGAAAAACTCTATCACCTATCACAAAGAAAAAAAAGGTTCACATAAGGATATAACTGCCATATGAAGCAATACGGGGAATCTTCTATGCTTGTATCACATGTAATTCTGACATATTCCTGTATTTAAAGTGTTGGAATTCATTTTTAAAAAATGACTGAAAACCCACTGTGCTAGAAATGGAGAGAGGGGTTACATCTGGGAGGCTAACCTTGTCCCCCCAGTATTCCTCGGCTTGCCTGATCTGATGAAACCAGATGTGCTATGCAGTTCCCCTTGAATGGCTTCTTTTTTCTTTGCATTAGCATTTTATTCAGTGTTAAAGATTAACTTTTCTCCTGGATACACAAATAGAATATTTTTTTCCTAAAGCTTTGTGAGATAGGTAGTGGGTTTTGTTGTTGTTGTTGTTGTTGTTGTTGTTGTTGTCTTTTTTTATGTGTATGAGTGTACTATCTGCATGTAAGTTGACACACCCGTGTCCTGCAATGCCGTGGAGGTCAGAAGAGGGCATCAAATTCCCCTGGAACTGGAGTTAAAAACAGTTCTTAGCCACCATGTGGGAGCTGAGAATCGAACCCGGGTCCTCTGCAAGAGCAGTTGGTGCTCTTAACCACTGAGCCATCTCTCTAGCCCCTGTTTTTGTCTTTTGACATGTGATAATGTAGTTTTCTCTTGGCTAGTCTGTTTTAAGAAAACAAGCCTATGACTGATACAAAAAAGAATAGCTCAGTGATAAGTGCTGTAGTAGAATTAACTTGATTGTAGTAGAATTAACTTCTCTGCCAAAGCTATATTGTCAGAATGAACATGAATATATATGTATATATTATACAAGTACAGATACAAGACATATATGCTCTCTACGGGTGTATTTCACAGGACATACATCATAGGTGACATGTTTTAAGCATCAGTACACACCAACAATCCCACAGAATACTCCCCATTCATCCCTCTTGAGCTCTGCTAGCTTTTGTTGTAGTCTGTAGAATTTTGATCCAATCACATTACTCTTGATATCAACCCTGTTTTCTAGGTCTGTGTCCAAACGTATCTATAACATATAAATTGAATTTGATAGAACTGTGTCCCATCCTAGCTCTGTGTCTCTGGCTCATCAATCTTGCTCACACCACACATCTAGTCTTAACAGATTTTCTGGTTCCTTCTTCAAAACACACACTGGAGTTTTGGGTTGTCTGTTTGAATTAACTGCTGTTTGCTGAGTTCGCCTCTTCGCTGTGGCCCAAGATTCCAGCACTTGTTGCCTCTCTGTTGCATAGCTTCTTAGCCAGTTAGCTTGCTTCTGCCTTGGCTGTCTAAGGTCTATTCTCAAAGCAGTAGTCAGAATACCACTTTAAAAGTAGCAGTGCTCTGCTTAGAATCTCCAGTGCTTTACTAGACCGTGGGACTCCAGTAGTAACCTGACCGAAAGCCTTCCCTTATCACCGGACCTTACCTTCGGAACACCCTTCTGGTTCATAAAGCAAGCCTTTGCACTTGCTGTTTCCTTCCTGGATGTCCTGATACACATTTCCATGTAACTTGGGGCCTCTTCTTTGAAGTCTTTCCTCAAATGTTGACCTCTGTTTGACATCTTCCAAATCAACTTTGTTTTAAATTGCATGCCACTACAATCCAGCCTGCTTCATTCCCCTTTTCTATAATACTTTTTCTCCTAATGTTTATTATTTCCAGAAATCCTACTTTACTTAGTGGTAATGCAAGTTTCTTTAAGGAAAATATGTGTTTCCATAGAATCAGAAATAGCGTTGGGCAGAAGCAAGAGTGAGAAGTACGTAGCTGACAGATAGGAATCCAATCATGTCATGTCCTAGTAGCCATTAAAACGCCCAGAACTTTCTAGCTGTTACACCCACATCACTGCACCCTCATAATTTAAGAGCTAAAACACCAAAAATAAACGGGATGAGGCTCAGTGAGAAAATGCAAGCTTAGCATGCATGAGGCCTGGGTTCCATCCCAGCATCAAGAAAAGAACAAAAACTAGAAAATGCAAATTTAAGTATTGAGTCCCTTTTAGGAAAAAGCATATGATTTAATATCTGTTATAAGTGTGGTGTCAGAAAAGTAGATGCACACTTTTCTATCTTTCTGTAGTGTCAGAATTTATTGAACAATATATTGACAAGGCACAGTACTTTCAGTGGTACCAGTTCTTGCCAGGTACCCTGCTTTCCTTGATGGCTCTGGCCAACACAAAAGGGGCTCTTTTATTGTCTTATTTACTAATACTAACTCTCAGAACACGTTACATCCACACTGTAATTACAGGTATTCTATGTAGCTGTGATGTATATTTCTTACCGGAGAAGCTGCTGCAGCGACCTGCTTCTGGGTCACAGGTTGGAGTAGAGCTGCAGGGTGCAGTACATCCAAATGTAGAAGAAAAAGAGAGGGGTGGAGCCAAGGACAGTAGCAGGATGTGGGGGAAGATGGGGACAGGTCCAGACAGGTGATGAGGGACAGGAGCAGGACATGGGGGAGGATGGGGACAGGCCCAGACAGGTCACCAGGGACAGCAGCAGCACATGGGGGAGGATGAGGACAGGTCCAGACAGGTGACCAGGAACAGCAGCAGCACATGGGGGAGGATGGGGACAGATCCAGACAGGTGACCAGGGAGACAGGAGCAGGATATGGGGAGGATGGGGACAGGTCCAGACAGGTGACCAGGGACAGGAGCAGGATATGGGGAGGATGGGGACAGGTCCAGACAGGTGAACAGGGAGACAGGAGCAGGACATGGGGGAGGATGGGGACAGGTCCAGACAGGTGACCAGGGACAGGAGCAGGACATGGGGGAGGATGGGGACAGGTCCAGACAGGTGACCAGGGACAGGATCAGGATATGGGGAGGATGGGGACAGGTCCAGACAGGTGACCAGGGACAGGAGCAGGATGAGATGACATGGGGGAGTATTTGTACAGGTCCAGTTACCAGGTGACAATGTACAGAGAGGATATTGGTCGGATGGGGACATGTCCATACATGTGACCCATTTACATGAGCAGTATATTGTTAGTATTTGTACATTTCTACATGTGACCAGGGAAGGATCATGATATGTTTAAGGATTTTTACATTTCCAGACAGGTGACACAGTTCTTATCATTATTTTTTATATTTTTAAGTTCCATACATTTTTAACATTGACAGACAGTATATTTTGAGTATTGGGACAGGTCCAGACAGGTACCAGGTACATATCATTAGGTGTTTACGTTTGAACAGTTCCTACTTTGACCATTACATATCAGGATATTTTTATGATGGACAAGATCCAGACAGGTTACCCTTTGACGTACAGGATATTGGGGAGGATGGGACAGGTCCAGACAGTTGATGAGGGAACAGGACAGTGACATAGTTAGTATTGTTACAGGTCGCAGACATTGACCTGATATACATGAGCAGGATATGGGGAGGATGGGGACAGGTCCAGACAGGTGACCAGGGACAGGAGCAGGATATGGGAAGGATGGGGACAGGACCAGACAGGTGACAGGGACAGGAGCAGGATACATTTTTGAGTGATGTTGACAGGTCCATAGCATGTTACCAGGGGACCGAGATCAGATATGGGGGGATGGGGACAGGTCCAGACAGGTGACCAGGGACAGGATCAGGATATGGGGAGGATGGGGACAGGTCCAGACAGGTGACCAGGTACAGGAGCAGGATATGGGGAGGATGGGACGTTTCCAGACAGGTGACCATGGACAGGAGCAGGACAATGGGGAGTATGGGGACAAGGTCCAGACAGGTGAACCAGGGACAGGAGTGCAGGATATGGGGGGATGGGGACAGGTCCAGACAGGTGACCAGGGACAGGAGCAGGATATGGGGAGGATGGGGACAGGTCCAGACAGGTGACCAGGGACAGGAGCAGGATATGGGGAGGATGGGGACAGGTCCAGACAGGTGACCTGGGACAGGAGCAGGATATGGGGAGGATGGGGACAGGTCCAGACAGGTGAACAGTTGGACATGAGCGGATATGGGGGAGTATGGGGACAGGTCCATACAGTTGACCAGGTGGACAGGAGCGGGGTATGGTGGGAGGAATGGGTAGGTCCCAGACAGGTGAAAACAGTTACAGGAGCAGATATGGGGATGATGGGGACACATCCTCCCCATAGTCCCAATTCAACTTGATAAATGTCTAGGTTGATTCTCTTTTCACTCCTAAGAATAATTTCTTTATCAGTCCATCATGCATGGGTTGTGCTGGACAGATGACATCATTCTCATGTTCACCCACTGAATAAACAAAAGCAGAGCATCCAGGCTGGTGGTGCACCCTTTAAATCCTAGCACCTTGGGAGGCCAGAGGTAGGCAGATCCCTATGAAGTCCAAGGCCAGCCGGGTATACAGAATGAGTTCCAGGACAGCCAGAAGCTTACAGGGAGACCCTGTCTCAAAAGATCCAAAAAAAAAAAAAAAAAAAAAAGAAAGAAAAGGGGAAAGAAAAGAAAAGAAAAGGAGAAAAGGAAGAAAGGAAAAGAGAAGAAAAGAAAGAAAGAAAGAAAGAAAGAAAGAAAGAAAGAAAGAAAGAAGAAATAGAGAGAGAGAGTAGAAAGAAAGAGAAAAAAGGGGACGGGAGGGATGGCCTAAGCGGTTAAGAGCACCGGCTTCCTTGCAGAGGACCCGGGTTCGATCCCCAGCACCCCACATGGCGGCTGAAAAACGTCTGTGACTCCGTTCCAGGAGAACTCCAGTTCCAGGGGATCCGAGACCGGCTCGGACTCCGCGGCATAGCACGACACGGGTTCGAAACCTGCATGCAGACAATACATTCATACACATAAAATAAATAAATAAAATAAAAATAAAAAAAAAAAGAAAGAGAAAAAGAAGAAAGAAGAAAGAAAGAAAGAAGAAAGAAGAAAGAAAGAAGAAAAGAAAGAAAGAAAGAAAGAGAAAAGCTAGCAATGGCTGTACATCCCTGTGACCCCATCACTGGGGGTTAGAGACAGGGGGTTCCTAGGGGCTGATAGACACCAGCCTAGCTGAAGAGCAGTGAGTCGTCCTAGCTTCAGTGAAAGATCGTGTCTCAAGGGAATTGTAGAAAGTCCCCCAGGCCTACTGGGGAATTTCATGGTCCAACCGTGAAGGAAAGGGGGTGAAAGGCACAGAGTCAAAACACAGACCCTGGGATTTGGGTGACCACAGACAGAGGGCAAGCTGCCACGGACTCGTTGTATTGGGGGCAGGGTTAGGGGGTATGTACTGTTCGCATTCCCACTCTCCTCTTCTCTCCTTGTGATTGGCCCATGTCTGCAACGCTGCTTGTATGGTCTCACCTGCCTAGGGTTGGTTAGGTTTATGAGGGACAAGCTCTGCACTGGTGCACTACATAATTCTCAGCATACTGGCTACTACATTTCTACCCTTTGTATTTAATTTTGCCTGAGGAGCGGTCCAGTGGGAGCTCAGGTGCTATGCCCTAACCTTATTGACCCCACCTCTGGCATCCAAACATTTTGACTGTGTCTGTCTTAGGTTTCCCTGGTTTTGCAGAGTCTTACCCTCTTTGACTGGCCAGCCACCAGGAAGAGGCCAGGGAGCAGTACCATGGAGAAGAGAAACAAGCTCATTCCCATGAATTGTGGATTTATGAATCCAGATGAATCACCTCATCATGAGGGGTGCATGCAGAGTCCCCTATTGACCATTGCTGAGAAGACCTGGGCCGTTGTTTTGTTGAACTTGGCTTGAACTGCGGCAGAAGCAAAACAGACACACTAAGAGAAAAACGCAGATTAGGGCCCGGAGGCAGAGGGTGTCCCAGGCGACCAATGTAGCAGGATCAAAATGGACTTTAGCTTAGACTACACCTGTGAAACAAAGCTATTATCAAAGGCTATGACCTTGGGGTGGGTAGAATTAAGGGAGATAATTTGGGAACCAAGGGTCAAGGCGTAATCATGAACTGTTGGGACCAAGGGCCCCTAATGTAGTTGGCAAGCTCCTGATAGTGCCGAGAGATATTGGTGACCTGAAAAGGGGTCAGGCAAAAGGAGGAGAACCTAGGGTCGCAGGACATCTGAACCATAGTGTGTAGCGTTTGAATTTCCTCACCCAAAAGGTCAATCTGCTGTTTTAAATTGAGGATAGTGGTGTGGAATTGGGAGTTGATGAGGTTTTGAGTTGGAGGGGAGGGCCGAAGCCAATTGTCCACAATGGAGCTTAGGGTGGTGGTTGTCATAACACTCTTAGTAAGAGAGGTGGCAGTGGCAGTCGAGGCCAGAGTGATTAGAATGGTGCTGCTGATGAAGGAAGTAAGGCCAAAGTCTCTGTGCGACCGTGTGGGGCACATGAGTTGCACACTGTGGAAGTGGGTGCTGTTAGTTACAGGGACCCAAAAGGCAGGGGGGCTTCAGAGCAAAAGCACTAGGGTGCCTCTGCAAGAGGACCAGCAGTCGGATAGAGGCAAGAGATGTCCAAGCAGTTAAATAAGCTGGAGTTCGTAGGTGAGGAGAAATTAGTCAGAAGGAAATAGAAGAGGGGGGGCGTTAAGACAGACAGGTGTAGGGCGAAGGAGTAGGATTTAGTCTGAGTGACTTTGACAGAGCTCTCGAAGGGGAAGTCAGAAGTGTAGGTACCATTGAAATAAGTGGTGCCATTAAGAAAGAGTAATGAGGGGTTTTCAGAACAGGCAGCAGGGCCACAAAGGGACAATTCACTAAAGAGTGGGTTAAGGAGATATTGAGTGAGGCCACATTTGTTATAGTTTGAAGTACTAAAGGTGGAGTTGCCCCAGGTGGCTTGAAACCATATCCATAAGTTGGAAGTGTTGCCCACAGGGTAAGGTCAGGAGTGGCCTAGGCAGTAAAGACATTCCACTGGAAGGGCAACTTTGAGGAGTAATAGGGAATGGGCTGGCATCGGGAATAGAAAGCTTGGCTGAGCGTTCAGTGCCATTGTCAGAAGTGGAGCTAATGTGTGGGGTAAGGAATTTAGAAAGGCCTCTAACCCGGCCCTGAGACCGACTGCCCTTGAAATCCCCTGAGGCATGGGAGTGAAGGGAGATACAATGGGGGTGGCCCACGGTGAGTGAGTAAAGCAGAGGGTATTGGAGAGATTGTAAGAGTACCAGTAACCTTAATAAAGAGGCCACAGGGGGTCCCCAGAGGTAAGCCCATGGATAGGTTGGAGGAGTAAAGGCTGGGAAGGCAGGAGCGTCCTGGGAGACAGGTAAGAGTATAGGTGGCAAGGGAAGGAAAGCCTGAAGGTCATGAGCATAAGTAGGAGTAAGGAGAGGGGAGGTACAAAGCAATACCATCAGGAAGCTCCAGAGTCCGGGTCCATGCAAGGGCGGAAGTTTCTCGAAGGGATCCATAGTGGCTTCTCCATGGTTTCTGGGAAGATACAAGGCAAGCCTCGGCCTTGGGTTAACAGGGGGTCGGGGCCTCTCCATTGGGAAGATCAGGGGTCCTTCCACCGTACAAGGGGAAGTGGGGTGGAGTGGGGGACGGAGCCCCAGTGCTTATAAGCCAGGGAGTTGCCATGTTCATCAAAGTTAAGGAAGTTAAGGGTAAAGAGGGTTTCGGTAAGAAGGAGGTGGACAGGGAATGGCAGGAGCCTTGAGAGGTGTTCCTTAATGGAGCGATTGGCACGCTCGATGACTTGGTCTTCAGGGTTATAGGGAATGCCAATGGAGTGCCTCATATTCCATGAGGTAAGGAAGGAGTTAAAGGTGCCAGATGTGTAAGCCGGGCCATTGTCGGTTTTTAACCCCCAGGGACCCCCCCCATGAGTAGCATGGCCATTTTCAGAGCTTTGATGGCATGGGAGGTGGTCTCGCCAGAGAGGGCAACTGCATACATAAGCTTAGAAAATTTGTCCACAGTCACATGAACATANAAAAAAAGAAAGAGAAAAAGAAGAAAGAAAGAAAGAAAGAAAGAAAGAAAGAAAGAAAGAAAGAAAGAAAGAAAGAAAGAAAGAAAGAAAGAAAGAAAGAAAGAGAAAAGCATAGCATGGCTGTACATCCCTGTGACCCCATCACTGGGGGTTAGAGACAGGGGGTTCCTAGGGGCTGATAGACACCAGCCTAGCTGAAGAGCAGTGATCTCCAGGTTCAGTGAGAGATCGTGTCTCAAGGGAATTGTAGAAAGTCCCCCAGGCCTACTGGGGAATTTTGGGGTGCAACTGTGAAGGAATGGGGGTGAGAAGCACAGAGTCAAAACACAGACCCTGGGAATCGGTGACCACAGACAGAGGGCGAGCTGTTGCAGACTTGTTTATTGGGGGCAGGGTAAGGGGTTATGTACTGTTCGCATTCCCACTCTCCTCTTCTCTCCTTGTGATTGGCCCAGGTCTGCAACGCTGCTTGTATGGTCTCACCTGCCTAGAGCAGGTTAGGTTGATGAGGGACAAGCTCTGCACATGTGTAATTCTCAGCATACTGGCTACTACATTTCTACCCTTTGTATTTAATTTTGCCTGAGGAGCGGTCCAGTGGGAGCTCAGGTGCTATGCCCTAACCTTATTGACCCCACCTCTGGCATTCCAACATTTGACTGTGTCTGTCTTAGGTTGCCCTGGTTTTGCAGAGTCTTACCCGTCTTTGACTGGCCAGCCACCAAGGGAAGAGGCCAGGAGCAGTACCATGGAGAAGAGAAACAAGCTCATTCCCATGAATTGTGGATGGATGAGAGCCAGATGCAAATCACCTCATCAGGAGGGGTGCATGCAGAGTCCCTATTGACCATTGCTGAGAGGACCTGGGCCGTTGTTTTGTTGACCTGGCTTGACTGCAGGCAAAGCAAAACAGACACCTGAAGAGAAAAACGCAGATTAGGGCCCGGAGGCAGAGGGTGTCCCAGGCGACCAATGTAGCAGGATCAAAAATGGACTTTAGCTTAGACCACACCTGTGAAACAAAGCTAGTATCAAAGGCTATGACCTTGGGGTGGGTAGAATTAAGGGAGATAATTTGGGAACCAAGGGTCAAGGTGTAGTTCATGAACTGTTGGGACCAAGGGCCCCTAATGTAGTTGGCAAGCTCCTGATAGTGCCAAGAGAAATATTAGTGACTGGAAAAGGGGTCAGGCAAAAGGAGGAGAACCTAGGGTCGCAGGACATCTGAACCATAGTGTGTAGCGTTTGAATTTCCTCACCCAAAAGGTCAATCTGCTGTTGCAAATTGAGGTGTGTAAATGGGAGTTGATGAGGTTTTGAGTTTGGAGGGCCGAAGCCAATTGGTCCACAATGGAGCTTAGGGTGGTGGCCGTCATAACACTCTGAGTAAGAGAGGTGGCAGTGGCAGTCGAGGCCAGAGTGATTAGATTGGTGCTGCTGATGAAGGCAGTAAGACCAAAGTCTCTGCACAACCACGTGGGGCACATGAGTTGCACACTGTGGAAGTGGGTGCTGTTAGTTACAGGGACCCAAAAGGCAGGGGGGCTTCAGAGCAAAAGCACTAGGGTGCCTCTGCAAGAGGACCAGCAGTCGGATAAGAGGCAGAGGAGATGTCCAAGCAGTTAACTAAGCTGGAGTTCGTAGGTGAGGAGAAATTAGTCAAGAGGAAATAGAAGAGGGGGGGCGTTAAGACAGACAGGTGTAGGGCGAAGGAGTAGGATTTAGTCTGAGTGACTTTGACAGAGCTCTCGAAGGGGAAGTCAGAAGTGTAGGTACCATTGAAATAAGTGGTGCCATTAAGAAAGAGTAATGAGGGGTTTTCAGAACAGGCAGCAGGGCCACAAAGGGACCATTCGCCAAAGAGTGGGTTAAGGAGATATTGAGTGAGGCCACATTTGTTATAGTTTGAAGTACTAAAGGTGGAGTTGCCCCAGGTGGCTTGAAACCATATCCATAAGTTGGAAGTGTTGCCCACAGGGTAAGGTCAGGAGTGGCCTAGGCAGTAAAGCCATTCCACTGGAAGGGCAACTTTGAGGAGTAATAGGGAATGGGCTGGCATCGGGGAATAGAAAGCTTGGCTGAGCGTTCAGTGCCATTGTCAGAAGTGGAGCTAATGTGTGGGGTAAGGAATTTAGAAAGGCCTCTAACTCGGCCCTGGGAGCGACTGCCCTTGAAATCACCTGAGGTATGGGAGTGAAGGGAGATACAATGGGGGTGGCCCACGGTGAGTGAGTAAAGCAGAGGGTATTGGAGAGATTGTAAGAGGTACCAGTAACCTTAATAAAGAGGCCACAGGGGGTCCCCAGAGGTAAGCCCATGGATAGGTTGGAGGAGTAAAGGGCTGGGAAGGCAGGAGCGTCCTGGGAGACAGGTAAGAGTATAGGTGGCAAGGGAAGGAAAGCCTGAAGGTCATGAGCATAAGTAGGAGTAAGGAGAGGGGAGGTACAAAGCAATACCATCAGGAAGCTCCAGAGTCCGGGTCCATGCAAGGGCGGAAGTTTCTCGAAGGGATCCATAGTGGCTTCTTGGAGGTTTCTGGGAAGATACAAGGCAAGCCTCGGCCTTGGGTTAACAGGGGGTCAGGGCCTCTCCATTGGGACGACAAGGGGTCCTTCCACCGTACAAGGGGAAGTGGGGTGGAGTGGGGGACGGAGCCCCAGTGCTTATAAGCCGGGGAGTTGCCGTGTTCATCAAAGGTAAGGAAGTTAAGGGTAAAGAGGGTTTCGGTAAGAAGGAGGTGGACAGGGAATGGCAGGAGCCTTGAGAGGTGTTCCTTAATGGAGCGATTGGCACGCTCGATGACTTGGTCTTCAGGGTTATAGGGAATGCCAATGGAGTGCCTCATATTCCATGAGGTAAGGAAGGAGTTAAAGGTGCCAGATGTGTAAGCCGGGCCATTGTCGGTTTTTAACCCCCAGGGGACCCCCCCCCAATGAGAAGCACGGCCATTTTCAGAGCTTTGATGGCATGGGAGGTGGTCTCGCCAGAGAGGGCAACTGCATACATAAGCTTAGAAAATTTGTCCACAGTCACATGAACATATTGGAGTTTTCCAAAGGAGGGGACTGGGTGACATCCATTTGTCACGGGGAATTAGGGACAAGGCCGTGGGGATTCAACCCTTGATGTTGGAGGGGTCCCAATGGGGACAGAGGGGCACAGGAGGAGCACGCGTGAGATAGATGTTTGCATTTAGGAGGGACAGGTCAGGGTAGAGGCGGTGGAGAGGTCATGATGAGGGATCAACGCTCGCATTACCCTCGGCTATAACGCCCTTTAGGCCTGTGTGGGAGCGGACATGTTCAATGAACCAGGGGTGTGCACGGTGTTCCAGAAGGTCCTTGATAGTAAGTAAGGTGACATCTAAGGGGGAGTTAGAAGCGTTCGCAGAGGCAAAAGGCAGAGATTGGAGGGTCTGAACAGCAGACATGTCTGAGAAGACATTCAAAGGGGCATTCTGGACAAGGGAGAACACTTGGGCTATAGCCAGGAGCTCACCTAATTAGACGGACGCAGGATTGGGCCAGAAGAGGGGGGGGGGGGGGGCATCACCACTGTAAAGGATGAAGCCGAAGTTGGTCTTGTTAGCATTGGTGAAAGCAATGGGTGCCTTAGGAATGGGCTGGGATTTAGAGAATGAATGGCTGTGAAAGTCAACACAGAGGGAAAGGTCTGCAAACATTTGTCACATGGGTAGTGGTGACAAAGTGTCCCAGGATAGCCCCACATCAATGTCTGAAACAAGGCACATTCCCTCCACAAGGAGTTAAGTTTGACAACAGGGAGGGGCAGAACAATCTTGTTGGGTTCAAGATTGTAAATGCGATTGCAGTAGGATCTGCCTTTAAACGCAAGAAGGAGGAGGACTTCAAGGTAAGGAGTGTTTTTGTGGTTATCACTGTGCAAGGGGTGGAGCCAGAACAAGGGGCCATCCTGCCAGATGGCCCCAGAGACCCTGTCCAAGGTCCCTAGGACCAGGACAAAGAGGGGCCTGTCCTGTCAGAAACTCTGTGGACAGGGAGGAGACGCTGCTGCTAACCTCATCAGTGACAGCCTTAGCGGGGGGGGGGGGTGTTCAACGAAATGACGTCAGAGGGGGAGCGATTCCCCTTCAGGAGGGAGAAGAGGGGGTCAAGCTTCACAGGGGCTGTTGGTAGAAAGGACTTGAGCCAAATAATACTACCACAGAGCTTTTGGAGGTCATTAAGGGAGTATTTACCTTTAATTTGTTTATGAGGATCAAGGGGTTGGAGTGTCTGGGAAATTTGGTAACCCAAGAACTGATATGGCTGAGCAAGTTGAATTTTATCCGGGGAGATATGCAAATTGAGGTATTCCAAAGTTGAGACCAGTTTTCTAAGTAGGAGGTTAAGGGTATCAGGGTAGGGATGGGCTAGGAAGATATCATCCATGTAGTGGATGTATTTGGGTGATGGAGGGAAGACATTGAAGGCCGAGGCTACAAGATTTTGACAAGTAGTAGGGCTATTTTTCATTCCCTGAGGCAGTACTTTCCATTGGTATCTATTGGCCAGTTTGTGTACATTGGGCTCCCACACTGTAAATGCAAAGTTAAGGGCAGTCCTGTGCTGCCAAAGGAATGCTGAAAAAGCCATCCTTGAGGTGGATGACTGCAATGTGCCATGACAGAGGGATACAACTGGGGTGGGGAAGTCTACCCTGAGGAGAGCCCATCTGTCGGAGGTCCTGTAACCTATATTTTCCTGATTTTTTCTTAATAACAAAAATGGGGGTATTGTGAGGACTAAGGGATGGTTCAATGTGTCCTAATGCAATTATAGGCCACTGCTCAACCCAGATGGGGTCATTAGTGTCCCATTCAAGACAGGGAGTTAAGGGAGCCGCGGCCCTTAGAATTGGGGGTGAAGGGTCTGTTTAGTAAAGGGGTTGTCCCTACCTGAGAACCCACTCCTATCCTTGCCTATGACATCCTCCAGTTGGGCGCTATCATCCGTATTAAGGACGGTGCCCATACTAAATAAGATGTTCCTTCTCCAGAGGGTGTGGGGGATGTCAGCAATGAGAGGCTTGATGGTCCTGGAATTACCATCATAATCTTCCCATACCACCCCATTGATAATTTGTTTAGTGGGTTTCTGCACACCAACCCCTTTAATGGGGGCCCAGGTGTAAACCTCCAAGTGGAGAAGGGGGCAGTGTCATTGGAGGTGATAATGGTGACATCTGCTCTGGTGTCCACGATCCCTTTAATGGGAAAGCCGTCCAATTTAATGGCCATCTGGGGTGGTGGTGGCCATAAATGGGTATAGTCCAGAGGACTTGAGGAGGGGTCCCTCTTACTTGTGGGGCTGAGGGGTGCCCTGAGAGGAGTTTAAAGGACCCAAAGATGTGGATCTGCAGTACTTAGCCCAGTGAAAACCTTTTTTACATTTGGGACAAGGAATCTTAGGCCTAATTGTGGGACCGGGGCAGGAGCGGTGTAAATGGCCCTGTTTGCCACAACCCTAACACATGGGTGGGTCAGAAGAGCCTTGGCTGAGGGATAAGGCCTGAATAAAAGCAGTCAAGGCCTCAAAGGGGGCTGTCGCAGGGTTAAGGTCATGAGTGGCAATGATCCATTTATGGAGATCTTCATTACGCACAGGGGTGATGCCATTATGGCACTGAGAGTTCATACCCTCCCAGGAAAGTTCCTTAACCAGGGCATCACGTTCTGGGCGGGGCAGGGGGGGCGGTGGCCTACTGCTGCAGTGACCCTGATGAGGAAGTCTGAGAAGCACTCCCCAGCATGTTATACTAAGTTGCAAAAGTAGGAGTCAGATTTCGGGGGAGTACAAGTTTTAAGACTTTGAAGGGCCATGTTTTTAACCTGATCAAAGTACTGTGGGATTCCAATAAGAGACTGACTCATGGGATCAGTGAAGTTGCCACAGCCAGTAAGCATATCTAACGTGATAGGAAGTTGATATTGAATATTGGTACTGGCCTGGCCTTCAGCCATGTCGTCATAAGCAGCCCTCCATTGAAGGAAAGCAGGTAGATCAAGGCAGGCTTTAAGTAGAGTATACCAGTCATAATGTGTTTGGAGATTAATGGCCCACTGGGTGAGCACCTGTTCGAATAAGGGGAGTCAGGGCCTGACTGTCGTGCTGCCTTCCAGATGAGGGAAAGGTCAGGCAGCAGGGTGGGGATCCAAGGTTGAATAGCGGCATTAGGCCCTACATTGACTGGGAAGGCATGCAGGGTGGGGTTGGTATGCAGAAAGGGATTGTTAGAGTGTGGAAGTATGGGAGCAGGAAGGGCAGAGGGGGATCCCTGCTGATCTCCCTCCAGGGATAGATAGGCAGAGAACAGTGGGCCTCAGCAGGGGGTTTGGGTGGGGATGAGGGGACCATTGGTGTAGGCGGAAGGTAGAGGGCTCAGTCTCCTCACGGCCTTCAAAATCAGGGACACAAGGCAAGGCCAACTTTTCCTCAGTATTTTTGTGGCAGGCAGAGTTATGCTCATGAAGAACTTCCTCAGCTGAGGAGCCTTTAAGGCTAACGATAATGGCTAGGAGAATGGGGACAAATGGAGCAGGGAGAAAGATAAAGGCTCTTACAGATGGAGGAGTCCCAAATGTTTTCAGGAGTGATCCAAGGTGCAATGCATATGGCCTCCCCCCAAAATGAATCCAAGTCCTGAGGTTTCACTTTAAGGACACGTGTCTGGAGGAGAACCTTAAGCGCAGCTGTCTGTGGCTCCCGAACATGGAGAGAAATGTTCCCCATGAGGGCAGAAAATGGGAAGGGAGGTTAAGTGTCAGAGGGAAGAACCCACAAAGCAGTGGCACAGGAATGTGCGTCCCTAGCCAAGGGCAAACACACAGAAAACTGAAGTAGAGAGGAGAGGCAGGTTGGGGGTGGAGGGTGGGGGCCAGGAGCTCACCCTAACCCCAGCCGAAAATCAAAGAACACAAAATGGGGCCTACTCACTGATCAAGGAAGGGGATGCCTTGCCAGCACAGGGGTCAAAAAACCACGTTGGGCGCCAGATGTAGACAATCCCCCAGGCCTGCTGGGGAATTTTGGGGTCCGACCGTGAAGGAACGGGGGTGAGAGGCACAGAGTCAAAACACAGACCCTGGGAATTGGGTGATCCCAGACAGAGGACAAGCTGTTGCGGACTCGTTTATTGGGGGCAGGGTAAGGGGTTATGTACTGTTCGCATTCCCGTTCTCCTCTTCTCACCTTGTGATTGGCCAGTTCTGCAACGCTGCTTGTATGGTCTCACCTGCCTAGGGCAGGTTAGGTTGATGAGGGACAAGCTCTGTGCATGCATAATTCTCAGCATACTGGCTACTACAGGGAATAAGATAGAAAGTAATAGAGCAGGATGCTAAATGTCCTCCTCTGGCTTCTGTATATATGCATGAACTAACACACATGTACAAACGTTTGTGTGTGTGTGTATATATATATATATATATATATATATATATTACACAAAACAAAAAAATTAAAATTATTGAACTATTATTTTTACTAACAAAACTCTTAAACTTTTATTTTAGTTCATTATTGTTGTATACTTAGCACCATATAAAGACAGTACATTCATTAATTAGAAATTTACATTGATTTTATTGTATTCTTAAAACTTTGTTTAGAGACTTGTTTGGAAGTACAACATAAGTAATCATTCAAAGCTTCCCCCTTTTAAACTGATACTTTTAGTCTTGTATATCTCCAGTGCTTTGCAAGGTGTATTACTTCTGCCTTATCTTTTTACCACTGTTAGGAGTAAAAGAAGTTAACTACAGTAGGACACCCACTTACAAAGGAGCCCACCAGCAAAAGTGCTTAAAACCTTTTTGGTCAGGAAGTCTCCACAGCACCAGCGTTGTTTTCTGTGACTGTTGTTCCCTGTTACAGCGATGCTCACAGTAGTACCAACTCCCTCATCTTCATAGAAATTAACAGTGAAGCCCTATTATTTGTTGGTGGAATGATGCTATTGAATTTATGATTGGTGTCACTGTGTGTGACAAAAAAATTATAAATGTTGGGGCTGGAGAGATGGCCTAGCGGTTAAGAGCGCCGACCGCTCTTACAGAAGACCCAGGTTCGATCCCCAGCACCCACATGGCGGCCGAGAACCATCCGGAACTCCAATTCCAGGAGAACTCTAGTTCCAGGGGAATCCGACACCCTCTTCTGACCTCCGCGGCATTGCACGACACGGGTGCACAAACCTGCAAGCAGACAGTACACTCATACACATACAGAAATAAATAAATAAATAAATAAATAAATAAATAAATAAATAAATCTTTTTTTTTTAAATTATAAATGTTAAGGAAAGAATTTTGTATTTTAGGGACAGTTGAGGTAAGAGACAACTCGTGGTTTTCAAAAATCATGACTTTCAAATTTTATTTGTATATGTATGAGTGTATTTCCTGCATGTATGGAAGTGCACCCATGTCATGCAATGCCCATGAAGGTCAGAAGAGGGCATCAGATCCCCTGGAACCCAGAGTTACAGATGGTTGTTAGCTACCATGTGGGTGCTGGGAACTGAACCTGAGTCCTCTGCAATAGTAACCAGTGCTTTTAACCACTGAGCCACCTCTCCAGCCCCCATGATTTTCAAATTTAAAGAACAAAAAAAATTTTCTCCCAATCTCACTTGTTTACAGTCCGTATCACCAGTGTTTTCAGTTGAAGAAATAGTGTGTGGATGACTATTCAGTGGAGAACCTTCCCCACCTATTCTACTAGAGTTATGGCCTTCTAGTCAAATACTGTAAACAACAGCATTTCGTCTTAGGGCTGACAAACTTGTAAAAGAAAGACCTTTATGAACAATAGAAAAGTAACTTTGAAAATAATGGTAAATAATTAGTAGCTTCAGGAGATTGCATTGATTATTTTTTGGTATTTTTGAGACAGGGTCTCCCTTTAGTCCCAGCTAGACTGGAGCTTGCTCTGTAGACCAGACTGGCCTTGAACTCACAGAGATCCACCTGCCTCTGCCTCCCAAGTGCTGGGATTAAAGGTGCGTGCCACCATTGATATTTTTTAAGAGGTGTTTTTTTTCCCAATTTGGAAATCATAAGATTATATATTTAAATCTGTCTTCAAGAAATAGCTCAGTTATTCATAATCTTTTCAAGAGAAGAGGTTGCTAAGAAGGAATTTGTCATTGTTCAATGTCTTTGAGTCACACATGACCACATTCCACACACTGTCCTTCCCTTCTTGGCTCAGCTCCAGGACTTGTCCCCTGCCTGCAGGCTGACAGTTTCTAGGCTTCGCCCTCGCAAGAAGTGGGGAGGGAAAACCTCAGGAGATCACCCATGGAAAAATTAGTAGACTCACACACACGGAGAGCCAGGAGAATAGTAACTCCATTTATTTTCTGTCAGTGAGGTCTATATCTTGAAGGCTACTGTACTCTGGGGAAGGAAGTGGGGGGCAAGCAGAAGAGAAGGGTGAGCCACCTTGGTTCTAATCGGGGGAGGGGGGCTGCAGAACTCTGGTTTGTGTAACAGGTAACCAGAGGTGTGACATTTTGCCCAATGCCTCAAGGAAAGGGGCCATCCGGCTGTGGAACTTTGCAGAGATAGGGGGAAGAAAGAATCATTGTAATATCCCAAATCTTCCTGCTACAGATAACTCACAGAGGCAATCTGAATGCCCACAGAGATATCAGATAACCAGAGATCTTCTGGGACAGGTCTTACAATTTTTTGCTTCAAGCCACACACAAAGTTTCATTCTGACAGAAACTTTTTCATTCTATTTAAATAAATGAAGATTTAATTAAAATCTGGTTTGGTGCTTACGTGATACTTTAGATAAAAACAAAACAAAAAAGGACTTATTTTGGACAAGTGTAAAAACACATGCACCTGAATTAATGCCCACAGACTAATGTCCTAACATGAGCAGTGCAGTGAGAGCTACTGAAGAATCTCCTCAGGATTGTGTAAATCAGGCCTCCTTTCCCCTGTGGTTGTGGTTGTGATCGGCCTGAGCAGATAGTGGGGAGAGCTCTGAGGGCAGTCCTCCTCTAAATTTCAAGTTAGCATCCCATGTTGTCTCAGGCTCTTTTCTATAGAGCACTCCTACTATTATCTTATTCTCAGTTACCACAGAACAGATGTGGATTTCTGGTTAGGCTGATAATTAATCACCAGATAAAGATAATAAATAAAATACTTTTAAACAGAAAGAAAATATGGATTTTAGTGAGGAAATGCCAGCACATACTCCTGCGGCACACACTCCTGTGGCACACACCCCTGCGGCACATACTCCTGCGGCACACACCCCTGAGGCACATACCCTTGCTGCACACACCCCCTGAAGGCACACAGTCCTGCTGCACACACTCCTGCCGCACGTACTCCTGCAGCACACACCCCTGTGGCACACACCCCTGAGGCACACACTCCTGCAGCACACACTCCTGCAGCACATGCTCCTGTGGCACACCACATCCCTCTGTGTTATATCAGCAATCTCAGAATAAATCAGATCAACATGGGCTAAATGGAAGAATTCAATACCTTTAAAAGGCAAAATAGGGGCTGGAGAGATGACTTGGCATTTAAGAGCAGAGGCTGCTCTTGCAGAGGATCTGGGTTCAAATCCCAGCACCCACATGGCAGCTAACAGACTTCTGTAACTCCAGTTCCAGAGGATCCAACACCCTCTTCGACCTCTGCAGGCATTACACAACATGGGTATGCTTACATATATGTAGGCAATATACTCACACAAACAAAATAAAAATAATTTAAAATTTTTAAGGCAAAATATTCTTTTTAAAAACATTTTATTGAATTTTTGTGGGTTTCATACAATCCATCTTAATCATCTGAGTCCCTTCTGTGCCTTCATAACCCACCCAGAGGACTTCATGCATTTCTTATTTATATTAAAGCCTATCAAATCAGGTTTGTGTGCTTGGATGTCCCTGGTGTGAGTTCATCCACTAGAACCTGTTCAGCCTTAAAGAAGATCAACTCTCCCTCACCTGGCTGTGGTCAGCTGCCAAAGTTGTGGCCTCCTTCCAATTTTCCCAGTCCTGTGCTGGGTTTTGTCCAGTTGAGTCTGCATGGGTCCTGTGCATGCTGTCACCATTGCTGCAGGTTCACATGATCAAGGTCCCAGCAGCCTGCAACACTGTTTCCTTGTAGTGATGCACCTCCTCCCTTGGCTCTTACTGTCTTTCTGCCATCGCCCCTTCTATGATGGCCCCTGAGCCCTGGGTGGGTGTAGATTAATAAAGAAGTTCTGTCCAGTGACTCATACTCTGCAGTCTTTTATTCTCTACGTGGTTGTGCCCTTTTTTATTCACTGCCCTCTGTTACATGAGGAAGCTTTGCTGATGGGAGTTGAGAGATGAATTAGTATTCTCTCTACCCCTTGTTCTATGTTCCACAAGCCTTGGGTGTCAAGGTTCCATTGTAAATGTGTCACTTAGGGTTGGGCATTTCACAGACACAACTCTCTACGTGTGGTCAGTTGTGGAACTCTGTAATAGTCTCTGTTGCAAAGAAGCTTCTTTGATGACTAGTGACTGGCATGCTTATATGTAAATGTAAGGATCCACATTTAGCTTATAGTAAGGAATTACATTTGTCTAGGGATATTATAAACTTGAGGTTTTCTCTAAGATTTATGATCTCTCCAGGTGTATTTGACTATGTTTACGGTGCCATTAAGTGTGCTTTAAGTCCAATTAGGTAGCTGTTGATTACCCCCACACACACAGATAAAAGTGCCACTACTGTACTAGCTGCTTGAACATCAAGGGAAGGCCAGTGTGAGAAATGTGGAAACAGGACCAGGAGCTCTGCGAACAAGGAGGTAGAAGAAAACCTTGAGAAATGTCCACAGAGTCCAGTAAATACCAAGTGATAACATTTTTCAGTTCTCATCTGTAGTCAGGAAAAGCAAATCTACATCACATTTCAGATAATATTTTGGAATTTATTTATATGGTTATGTTTTACACTTTGCAAAGCTAACAGAGGGATCTGATGTTCATTTAGAGTAAGGCTACAGAGATGTGCTCTTCGGTGATTCTGTACTGGGGTGGACTTTAAGTCACTTATTATCTGTGTGTATGTATGTATGTATGTGTGCACATGTATGTGGAACTCAGAGAACAATGTGTAGGGATGATTCTCTCTTCCTACCATGGGGGTTCCAGGGTAGAGCTCAGGTCATCAGATTGGCAGCAAGTACTTTTACCCCTTTACCAGCTTACCAACACTATCCAACAACCTTCAAGGAGGAGTTTTGCTGTGTAACCCAAGGTGGCCTGGACTTGCTGTGTAGTGCAGGCTGGCCCCCAGCTTGCAGCAATGCTCTTGCCTCTGTTGCAACTGCTTGAACTCTTCTCCTACATTCTTGATCTCTTTCTTTTTTCTACATAACCCAATCTACTTATTACTACCCATAGCCGCAGGGGTGTGGCCATCCACTGGAGGGCGGTAAACCTGTCAGTGGGCACATCCTCAAAAAAGAATGATTCTGCCTACAGCTCCTCAGGAAAGGGGTGGGGGCTGGAGCTCACCTACTCTGTGCTAGAACTTTGGCTGGCTTGCTTGTGTGTGGGTCTTGTACAGGTAACCAAGCTCTGAGTTCAGCACTTCAGTAGCCATGTCAAGACAGCCATTTTCAACCTCCTCCCTGACCTCGGCCCTTCCATTTTTCTGCCTCCTCTATCGTGCTCTTCCCTGAGCCTTGGCAGTAGTGGAGTTCAATCTCGCTGTCTCATCTAGGGCTGAGCAACTCAGTCTGTTACTCTCGGTACTCTTACCAGTTATGCTGTCCAGTGCAAAAAGAAGCTTCTCTGACCAAGGTTGAGAAGCTCAGGTGTGTTCATACCAGAATCTGGCCCTAAATAAGACATCATTTAAATCCAAAAAAATGCTAGAGCTCCTTGATTTCTGAATTTTTTTTTCTTAGCTGAATTTTTTTCCCTTAACTGAAAGAGATATCACACTTAACTGATGCATGGAACTTACTGAGTCTAAATACTTAATGGTACTCACAATGCTGTGCTATTTCCAGGATCTTCAAGTAACAGAGCAGTTACCCAATTTCTTAAATACAACTTAGCCTAATTCTTTTATATAAGTGAATGTTCTGAGTTACCACAGATAGTTTCTTTATACCATAAAACATTTAAGACATTTTCTATGAAAATATTTATCAATACTTTATACATCTCTTAGTTTTTAAAATAATAAATATATCATTTTCAGGTCAAAGATAATTTTGGGAATTAAAAAAAGATCTGACCCTAAGAGAAAATACACTAAATGATCCCAATATCAGATCTTTCCATTCTTACATGTTAATCACTTATTGCTAGGCCATAATACATTAATAGGAATAAGACTACTAGTACTTCTCCAAGTTAACTAACATTTACACTTTAATACTAATTATAAGGGAAAGTACAAAGATGTCTTGATTTTTTTAATTTGGTGTGCTTATAGTAACAAAAAGATGGAATAGTTGATGTTTTAGAACAGGTTCTTGATAAGCAAACTTTATAGTAACTTTTTTTGCCTTCCAATTCTTTTTCTAATTTCTATTTTCCTATTGAGAATTTCAGGCATGAGTATTGTATTTAGATTGTTTCCATCCCTCCCAGTCCCCACAATTCTTCCCATGTCCCCCTCTCTCTCAGTTGTCTTATTTATTAGTTACATATGTATGTGTACATATATGAATATATATTATGTGTACATATATATATAGTACACTGAGTCCATTTACTGGTGCTCATGTATACCTCTGTTTAGGGATCCTCACTGGGGATTAAATAACCACTCAGGGAGCAAGTCCTGGAGAAAACTGATTCTCCTCCCCCAGCCCCCACTCATTGCCCCTAGTTCTGCACCTTGAGATGGGACCCCGTGAAATTTCTGCCCTCCATCTTGATCTGGCAACTTGATCTGTGCATGTGCAGTATGAAAAGATTTACAGTCTCAGTCTCAGATTTGGCAGTCCTTAGCATGAGGTCAAAAGCAGAAGAGTGAGCCAGGCAAGGGCACACACGGGAAATAGGAAGGCTTAGACGGTGTGGAGCAAAACATCCAAAGTCCCAAAGTGGATGATTATATATATGAGGACAAAGAAAGAGTAGAATCCAGGGAAACCACCTTGAAAGTTGGTTAATTGTGGTTATGTTAGTAAAGGGATAGGGGGAGGGAGAGAAGAGTTTGATGATAAGTTGCAGATGATTCAAAAGCAAATGTGTTTTCTTTCACTGTAATAAATTAGGTTACTTTTATCTAAATCATTTTTATCAGTTTCTTATATTTATGAATTTAATTTGGGCACTGAGGTACCCAGACCCTCATGCATTCTAAGCATATTCTGTTCTATTGAGCTACACCCTCAGCCCCAGTTTCATATTTTTGAAGGCCATCAAACTGTCATTAAATAAAACAGTAGTGTATAGAAAGGCTACCAGAATGGGAATTAGAGGATAATTGAGTTTGTTCTGGGTTCACTGTTGATTCGAATACTTATTGAAGATTTCCTCTAGAACATGTGCTGTGTTAGGTGCTGGCACTGCATGTGGCAGTACCTGCCTCTTACAAGAAATAGAGGAAACTGACTAAATGAACATGTAAAGAAAACAGGTGTAAAATTATGTCCAGCGTGGTGGTGCACGCCTTTAATCCCAGCACTCGGGAGGCAGAGGCAGGCAGATCTCTGTGAGTTGAAGAACAGCCTGGTCTACAGAGCGAGTTCCAGGCCAGCTGGGACTAAAGGGAGATCCTGTCTCAAAAATACCAAAAAAAAAAAAAAAAAGTAGGGCTTTATACCATCTTTTAAACTAACCTAATATGAAAGCCAGGAAAAGTTTTTTTTTTTAAGGAAATACGAGCTAAGTTTTTTGTTGTTTTGTTTTGTTTTTTACTTTTTGAGACAGGGTCTCCCTGTAGCCCCAGCTGTCCTGGAACTCACTCTGTAGACCAGGTTGGCCTTGAACTCACAAAGATCCGCCTGCCTATGCCTCCCAAGTGCTAGGATTAAAAGCATGCACCACCACGCCCAGCCCATGAGCTGAGTTTAAAAAAAAAAAAATGTAGAAGCAAAGATGTGGGGACCGTTTATGAAGAGAGGACACCACGAGCGCAGGGATTTGGGAACCGTTTATGAAGGAGAGGGCACGTGCGTGCCGGGCTGGAGACAGTTTATGGAGAGGGCGCTTGCGCACAGGGCTGGAGACAGTTTATAGAGAGGACCCGGCGCGCATGCGCGCAGGACTGCTGACAGGAAAAGGCGTAGCCATTTTTGTCCGAGAAGCATGGAGAATAAAACAGACTTTGAATGGTCTGGTGAGTTTAGCAAGATCTAGACTGTGAAAGGTTTCATAGTCTCTTTTGAAGTACTTAGGCTAACAACAGTGAGACTGTAGAAGACTTTAAAAGGGAAATTATCTGAAGAGATACGCATTTAAAAAGTCTGAGTGGGTTAGCCCTAAACATGTGTAGAGTAGATGCAAGCAACACTAAATGGACTCAGTAGGTTTGATACAGATACAAATAGAAAACAGTAATTTAGAAGAGGTCCCAAAATTGAGAGGTAGTGAGGGGAACATGACAGGAGGTGAAGACCAGAGCGGGAGATGTGAAAATGACACAAATGTATACTCTCAAAAGATGAGAGACAGACAGAGAAATGGCGGAAGAGATCCGAAGTAGTTACAGGGACTTGGGTAAGGAAGCACGTTACAAAGCCTGGACCATGAGTGGTTACTTGGACTCAAGATGCTGCTGGAGAACTGGACCAACATGAAAGAAATTAAAAGATGAAAGGTAGAGAACTAGGTTTACGGGCTAGAAGGAATGCCATTCGTGGGCAGTTCTCAGGCTCTTTCTTGTTTCTACATTTGGCTGGAGATACATGGAAAGAGCAAACAGGTTTGTATAACAAGAGCAGCTCCCGGTGCACGTCCCCACAAAAGCCAGTAAGCACAGCAGGAGTTGAAGCTTGAAGTTGAGTTTTTATTAAGAGCCAGTGACCTGAGAAGGCAGCAGATTATACAGACCTTTCTACCATCTCATCTTTAACCAGCAGCTTCTATAGGGAAGGAAGGAGTGGGGGACAAAGATTGTCATTCCCAAGCTCAATCTTGCCCCTCTGATCAGGTGGCCAGCTTTGTCTCCTGCTAGATAGCATAGCAAATGTGAGAACTTATGATCAGTCCAGTAGTTAAGAATGTCTGGGGGGGGGGGCTGGAGAGATGGCCTAGCGGTTAAGAGTGCCGACTGCTCTTGTAGAGGACCTGGGTTCGATCCCCAGCACCCACATGGCGGCCGAGAGCCGTCTGAAACTCCAATTCCAGGAGAATTCCAGATCCAGGGGAGTCCGACACCCTCTTCTGACCTCCGCGGCGTTGCACGTCATGGGTGCACAGACTTGCATGCAGACAATACATTCATACACATACGGAAATAAATAAATTTTAAAAAAAATTTTTTAATTAAAAAAAAAGAATGGGGGCTGGAGAGAGAGTTCAGCAGTTAAGAGCACTGAGTACTCTTGCAGAAGACCCAAGTTTGATTCTCAGTACCCACGTGGAGGCTAACAGCCATCCTTAACTCCAGTTCCAGGGGATTTTGATGCCCTCTCTGACCTCCGAGGGACTGCACGGCTCAAGTGCACCCACATTATGTGCAGGCAGTACACACATACATAAAGTAAAGTAATAAAAATGCTTTTTAAAAAACAAAAGGTCTGGCTAAATGGTAGAGTGCTTCAGAGCTCTTTGATATGAGTGAGAAATTACACAACTTCTGTAAATACTAACCTGAACACTTATGTTTTTATAGTATAAACTTTCACATTGTTAACAACCATTTTATGGAAAAATTTAATCATTTTATAGGATACCTGATTATGAGGGCTGAAGGGCAAGCCTAGCAGTTAAAAGTGCTTCCCGTACTTCCAGGGAACATGAGTTTGGGTCCCAGCAGTCATGTCCAGAACCTTACAACCACCTGTAACTCCACAGATACATCACATACAGTTAACACACACACACACACACACACACACACACACACACACACTAAAATAAATAATTATCTGATTAAAGTCATGGTGCATACCATTAGTCATAGCACTCAGGAGGGAGAGGCTGATTATGGCCAGCTCAGACTACTTGGACAGTTCTTGGCCAGCTGGGGCTACTATTGTTTCAAACAAAAAAATAATCACCTAGATAACTTGGAGTTTGAAAGTAAATGCAGATTTTAATCCTATGTTAAAATATGGAAGTTAGATTCTTTTTTTTTTTTTTTTTTTTTTTTTTTTTTTTTTTTTTTTTCGAGACTGTCTCCTTGTTCCCAGCTGGTCCTGGAACTCCTCTGTAGACAGGCTGTGCTTAACTCACAATCTCTGCCTGCCTCTGCCTCCCAAGTGCTAGAAAATTAAAGGTGTCTGTTGCCAACCATGGCCCAGCTATAAGATTTCATTTTATTTTATTTATTTTNAGAATAGAGATAAGAGATGAATGTAACTACTTACACCAATACTTACACTACAGAATAAAAATTAAAATTAATGGAAAATGACAGTTAGTTTAACTAGAATTCATTAGTGATTTTTTTTCTAATAAAATATGTATACAAATTTAAAAATCTACTAAAAGAAACTGGAACAGGAAAATCTTGGTGATTTAACATTTAATTTCAGGACCCAATAAAAAGAAACACGCTGTACATAGAAAGAAGTGTGATTTATTTAAGTAGTAAACTAAAATTTCATTTGTGTAACTATATGAAACAATGCAGCTCATAATTTTAAAACCAAGCAGAAAAGGTTAAACAAACATTTTTTTTTTTCTTTTTAGTTAACCTTTTGAGTAGTATTATTACTATATATATATATTAATATATATATATAATGTAAATTATAGTACTGATGTGATATTGTATAAAATCATATTATTTCTCCAATTTATGAGATGTTCTATATAATTATAACATTCCCTGCTTCAATATATCATAACAACATGTTACAAGGCATAAGGTGGCATCTCTTAATTCTTCAATACCTGTACTTAAAGGGTTGAAATTCAGGCAACTTGTACTGAATTCACTGTTTTTCTAGAAAAGTTGCAACTTTATTTTCAGCTCTTTAAATACATGTCATTCATTTCTCTAGATTCAATCTAATTTACTGAAAAATACAGTGTTTCCTACATTTATTACATAGTAAAAACATTCTAAATCCCAAATGATCGTTTCTCTGACTCCCTGTACACATCATTTGGCCAGTTTAGATTACGATGAGTGTGAGAAAAATTGCGGGCATGATTGATCTTTCCTCCTTACATCCTATCCACATTTTGCCCCAAATAAACCAAATGCCTGCCAAGAATGGAGTCGGGGGATTAAACAAACTGATAGAAACAAAACATGGAAGCAATCCTTATATGTCTTAGTAATTCATGAGGCAATGCAATGAGGCAGAAGTCATAAATATCCCGATACACATGAAAAGATACATGCCTGCCATTTCATACAGTGCACTGCTGGCTCATTACCATTGCTACAAGTGTAAGACGAGAACAAGATGCAGAGTTCATCCCGACTGGAGCATTTCCATGACATCAAGCTCTTCTTTCAACCATCAGAAAGACTTAAATCATTTAAACTATAGCCAACAAGATAACGGAAAGGAAATAGGGGAAATGTCAGCAGCACAAATTGGTACACTCTTCACCTGGACTTTCAGAGATACAGAATACATTAGCGACTGAAGCTCTTTTAGAAATCTGACTTTAAAATAACTCCACCTGAATGTAGTGGCCAATAATTCAATCTCGATAGTTGATGAAACAAGGAGGAAGGATGATATATTTACAAATTAAAAAGAAAATGTAAAACAGGTCTTTTAAACATAGGACAATTTTAATGGCGCTCGTTTTCTAAAGATTCTTTCCCTCTTATTTGCATATCTTTAACAGTTTTAAAAAAGAAAAGGGAAAAGAAAAAGAGCAGAAGGTAAAAAAAAAAAAAAAAACACCTTCTCTCTGGAGATGCCATAGAAATACAGACAAAGAAATGACTGTAAATATTCAAGGGAAGCTCTTGTTATCACTGTCAGCATCTGTGCATCTCAAGCAGAGCTGGTGTCATGCGGGAGCAGTCCCAGCTCTGAGACATGCCTTGTTTGCATCAAGCTATCTAGACATGTACATAGGAAATGGAAATCTTGCCCTGACAGGAAAATAAAACAGAGGCCATATTGTAAACGGACTGCAGTGAGTGAGTGAAGCAAATTATCTTTCTGGTGCCTGTAAATATACTCTGAGTCAGTGAGAAATCTGTGTAACTGTGGATGGCTAAAAACATCTGCATTCTGTATGACTTTTATGAGGAACAGAGCCATGAGACTCTTCAGTTAATGGTCTTTGGGGGTCTTGGTACGAACAGCAGACACGATCATAAGTTTTCAAATGTTTGGGTTTTTTTTTTTTTTTTTTTTTTTGTCTTTTTTGCTGCAATATCTTCTCTTATAATCTCGCCCCCAGAAATCCCATGGGATTTGACTCTCCTGTTGATGGAGATATGCCAGAATACAACATTCCTAGCTCAGCCCCCAATTTTCCCTTCTAGATCTCAAAATTGCAGTTCCCTGGATCTCACTGTTTTCCATTCTATAAATTCTAAACCAAACTTTTCATGCCTTCATTCATGTTAAAAGCATGGCGTTCTAAAACCAAAACCCTAAATATTTCATTAACTTTGTCTTTATCCTCCAATCAACACTAAGCCTTAATGTTTCTTCCTACTCAAAACTTTCTAAGGAGCTTGCTCCCTTCTCCTACATTCTACTCAAAGAACTGACTTACTCTTCTTTGGTATCCTTCTCTTAGATCTCATCCATGCCAGAGTCTTTGGTCTAATAATTCTTTTGTTATTTTATTCTGTCTCACTTATTAAAAGTGTTTAAGCTGGATGCAGTGGTGCACGCCTTTAATCCTAGCGCTTGGGAGGCAGAGGCAGAGGCAGGCAGATCTCTGTGAGTTCAAGGCCAGCCTGGTCCAAAGAGTGAATACAAGGACAGAAAGGGCAAAAGGGAGACCCTGTCTCAAAAAGACAAAAAAAAAAAAAAAAAGAATTTTCTGAAATCAAGAAATTATCACTAGTCTCTGGATCAAATTCACAAATCCTTTGAACATGTTTCATTTAAAACATTGAACAATGCCTTTTTAAGGAATGCAAAGAAAAACATGTTCTCTGCTCACAAAGAATTTTCAGTTTAACATGGAAGACAGCTGGCACAGTACAAAGTTTAATAATAATTCAGACAAGTAATATGCTTTAACTTAAAAAGGTGCAAAAGATACCACATGTGAGTGTGTAAGAGGAAAGACACAGGAGGCAAGTTGATCAGAAAAGAATTTGCTGAAGGGTGAGATCTGAACCAGAACAATGATTGACTTTACCTGCTATCAGCTGGGAAAGATACCAATGATGTGGGATGTTTGTTGGGTCTAACAGTTCCTCAGGGGGCTTCCACCTGCTTATTGCCCACATTTGCAGCACCAATTCATATATCTTCTTTGCAATCTGTAGCATTTACTAAATGCCATTCATCTAACTAAATGTGGTAACTATCACAGTAGTGATGTTCTCATCTGTGGACTTGGCCGGCCTCAACAGTAAGAAGCAAATATCACCTAAAGTTGATTATCTCAGTGTAATATTCCATCTTTTCTCTGGCGTTAGATGTATATTCTTTGGTACTTTTTTAAACTTCAGTTTTTCTGTCACACACTTGTAAATAGTGAACCAGAAAATGTTTACAAACTCAAGTTGCTTAACATAGTAAAAATGAATTTTACCTTCCACCTGACTGTGGTCTCTTAGCAAATGAGGAGAGCCTGGTTAAAGGCAGATTCTGAATCTGTGGGTGAGGTAAGACCTGAGAATCTGTGCTTCCCACAGCTCCCAGGAAAGGCAGGTGTTCCTGGTCTGCCCACTTTAAACAGCAAGACCCTAGAGCAAGGAAGAGCGCCTGCTCCTGGAGGAAGCTTTCTGGTTGGGGAGAGTAGCATCTTCTATGGCTTTCCCTTTGTTCTCAGCCATCTCTATCTTTGCGTTTAGCACGAAAACAAGAGATCATCAAAGTCACTGAGCAACTGATTGAAGCTATCAACAATGGAGACTTCGAGGCATACACGTGAGTACTGACACCATTTGCTTTGCTTTCACACACTGGGCATTTTCTTCTTGATTATTTTATTGACTTGTGCATTTCATATAATGGATTTTCATCAAATGTAGACCCTCCTCCCCCATCCGTCCCTCCCATAGCACCCCCACTGAATTTCATGCATTCTGATATACATGTTAAGTCCTATCTGCTGCTTGGGTAAAATAATCTGTATGTGTCTGTTAGGTCCATTTGATATAATAAGCCATTTAATTCAGATATCTCCTTGTTTATTCTTTGTACAGTTGACCAGTCTATTGGAGATAGTGGGGTACTAAAGTCACCTGCTATTACTGACTTGGAGTTCATCTGTGTTTCATAGTCCTGTAGCACTCTTTTTATGAAATTGGCCTCACCAGAGTTTAGTGAATATATGTTAATTATTGTAATATCTTCTTGGTCAATTGTTCCTTTGATTAGAATGAAATGACCCTCTTTATCTCTTCTGACTAGTTTTAATTTGAAGTCTATTTTATCAGATATTAGAATTGTTATACCTGCTTGCTTCTTAGTACCATTTACTAGGAATATTTTTCCATCCTATCACCCTAAGATAGTACCTGTCCTTGAAGGTGAGATGAATTTCTTGATGACCACAACTAAAAGATGGGTTTTGTTTCTTACCCCATTCCACTAGCCCATGTCTTTTGACTGGAGAATTATTTAGAGTTGTTATTGAAAGATGTGTCTGGGTTGCTGTCATTTTTATTTGTGTTCCTGGTCCTATTCTGTGGTTTCCTTTGTTTTCTTTTGTTAACATCTTGGGTATACTCATTCCTTTCTTTGATCCTTTGTATTGCTTCAAGTATTCACCATAGGGCTGGTTTAGTGGACATGAAGAGGGGGTTTGGTATTTTGGAGACAGGGTTTCCCTTTTTTAGTCCCACCTGGCCTGGAGCTCGCTCTGTAGACCAGGCTGGCCTTGAACTCACAGAAATCTGCCTGCCTCTTCCTCCCAAGTGCTGGGATTAAAGGCATGCACCACCATGCCCTGCCCAGACATGAAGTTTTTCAACCTATCTATGTCGTGGAAATTTTTCCACTTTCCTTCAACTATAGTAGATAGTTTTTCTGTGTAAAATATTTGGGGTTGGCATCCATGGTCATTTAGAACTGGAAATACTTTGGTCCCAGCTCTTTTGGCTTTCATAATTTGCACTGAAAAAGTCAGCTGCATTTCTAATAGGCTTTCCTTTATGAGTAACTTGTTTTCTCTAGCAGTCTTCTGTGCCCTCTCTTTGTTCAGTACATGTAGTATTTGTTCTGTGATGTGCCGTGGGAAGTTTGTCTGCTGTTGTATGTGCTTCTTGTATCTATATATGGTGGGGTTTTTTTCTTTAATGTAGGGAAATCCAGTTGATCTTTTAAAAGTGTATAAAAATGTGTGCACATGGCCCCTTGAGCTTTTGTCCAAAGCAGTTGGGAGTGATATTGGAAACAACAACAACAACAACAACAGAAAGGACTGCATCAAAGAACTGACTGAAACAGTAAACTTCTGCTCAAAACAGTCAACTTCCACATGGAGAATATTGAGAAAGACTGAGAAAGAGATGAAAAGCATGTTTGGCAGAATGCATGAGCTCTGGTGGGGTGGGAGGATGGAGGGGACACGGGTCTAGATTTGATATAAATAAATAAATAAATAAATAAATTTAATTTTAAAAAAATGCGTGCACATGTTATAATTATTATAATTTTATATTAACAAAAAATTAAAAGTAGAATAAAGTTTGCCAAGTTGGATTTAAGAAAAAGAAAGAGATAACTTCTGAGAGGTATAATTGTGTGTGGATGTTTTTCCTATTCCTTCCAAATTTTAAATAGGCATTATTTATAAATAGATAACTTTTTTAGTTTTCCATTACTATGACGAAATACCTGAGATAATCAACTTAAATATATGAAGGGTTCATTTTCTCATAGCTCAAGTTTTGGTGTGTAACTCATTTGCCCATTGCTTGGTGCCAAGGTGGCATGGTGTACCATGATGGAAGTGTCTGGCAGCAGAAATTTTCTTACTCCTGGTGGCTACAGAGTTAAATGAGAAGATAAAGGGAACCCAGGATCCCAGAGTCCCCTGAATACCTGTACCTCCAAGTGACCTAACTTCCTTCTATGAGGCACTATGTCCTAAAGGTTTCCCCTCCTCCCAAGGACAGCATGGACTGGAGCCTAGGCCTTGAATGTGTGGACCTTTGCAGTTGTTGCTGTTTGAGTCTGAACTGTCCCCTACAGACTCATATTTTGAATGCTTGTTCTCTGACTCATATTTTGAATGCTTGTTCTCTAATTAATCAGGACTGTTTGAAAGGCTGTGGAGCCGAGCTGTGGAAATAGACCACCAGCAGTGGACAGTAAAGGTTATAGTCCAGCTCCAAGTCCAGACTTAGTGTCTGCCTCTCAGTCTGTGTCACATGTCCTGACCACTGCAGAATGAGCTGCTGTGCTGTTGTGGACTTTGAGCCTCTGATACCATGAGCACAAAGAAATCTTTCTGGCACAGACTCAGTGAGGTGCCAGAAAGGCAAGGCACAACTGCCTTGACTCTTGGGTTGCTCAACAACTGCCTCCAGAAGTCCCAGCTTAGGCTCCAGACAGGCACACGGAGTCAGTGAGGTGCCAGTGAGGCAAGGCGGAACTGCCTTGACTCTTGGGGGGCTTGACAGGAGCACGGACTCAGTGAGGTGCTGGGAAGGCAAGGTGGAACTGCCTTGACCCTTGGGAGCCTTGACACCTGCCGCCAGAAGTCCCAGCTTGGACTGCAGACAGATGCACGTACTCAGTGAGGTGCCAGGAAGGCAAGGCACAACTGCCTTGACTCTTGGGTTGCTCAACAACTGCCTCCAGAAGTCCCAGCTTAGGCTCCAGACAGGCACACGGAGTCAGTGAGGTGCCAGTGAGGCAAGGCGGAACTGCCTTGACTCTTGGGGGGCTTGACAGGAGCACGGACTCAGTGAGGTGCTGGGAAGGCAAGGTGGAACTGCCTTGACCCTTGGGAGCCTTGACACCTGCCGCCAGAAGTCCCAGCTTGGACTGCAGACAGATGCACGTACTCAGTGAGGTGCCAGGAAGGCAAGGCACAACTGCCTTGACTCTTGGGTTGCTCAACAACTGCCTCCAGAAGTCCCAGCTTAGGCTCCAGACAGGCACACGGAGTCAGTGAGGTGCCAGTGAGGCAAGGCGGAACTGCCTTGACTCTTGGGGGGCTTGACAGGAGCACGGACTCAGTGAGGTGCTGGGAAGGCAAGGTGGAACTGCCTTGACGCTTGGGGTCTCGACACCTGCCCCCAGAAGTCCCAGCTTGGGCTGCGGAGAGGAACGTGGACTCAGTAAGGTGCTGGGAAGGCAAGGCAGAACCGCCTTGACCCTTGGGGCCTACCATCCTATGGGTCAAAGTAGCAAACACACCCCCCACCCCCATCAACCTGGTGGAGCTGTGGTGCAGAGGACCCAACAGGTACAGCATGGATGATTATAGTTTGTGCAGCCAATGTTGAAGTGCCAGAATCCAAAGAAACAGACAAATCAACATGCCAAAGACAAATTAAAAACAACATGGTAAAAGCTCATAATAAATCCACACTGAACTCTACCAACCCTACAGAAGATCCCTACAATGAGATCTCCAAGGAAAAAAGCCAAGATACCAACCTTAGAAGAACAACTGTAGACATATTCAAAGAAATTAGAGAACTAAGGGAAGAGAATGAAAAACTCAAGAAGGATTTAGAGGGAGATAATGACAAACATTGGAAAAAACTAAAAGGAGAAAATTACAAACTCCAGAAGGAAGTGGAAATGCTGAAAAGATCCAGGCTGAAATGAAAAAAGAAAATGACCAAGGAACCAAGGAGCTACAAGATGGGAAGTGGAAAATCTAAAGAAATCACAGGATGAAATGAAAAAGGATATTGAACATTCATCCAATCCCCAGGAAAGGATGGGAAAATGCCTCAGAAGCAGAATGGAAGAAGCAGAAAAAAGAATATCAGACCTGCAGGATAATACGGAGGAACTAGAAAGCTCAAGTAAAGATTATGGAAAATTTTTTTTAAAAAACAAAGGGTGGAATACCCACGAAATATGGGACACTATGAAAAGACCAAACCTCGGAGATCAGGGATCTCCCAAGACCACCTGAAGCACAGGTAGGAGCTGGGTGCTTCAGCCAGGTGGATTGTTTGATTGGATTTCCTTGTCTTTGGCCCAATTGGCTTGTGTGGCTGTGGGGGCGGAGTTGTCCTCCCAGCTGGTATAAAAGGTGGGTTTGAGTGAATCTCGAGATCGGGGATCTCCCAAGACCACCTGAAGCATAGGTAGGAGCTGGGTGCTTCAGCCAGGCAGATTGTTTGATTGGATTTCATTGTCTTTGGCCCAATTGGCTTGTGTGGCTGTGGGGGCAGAGTTGTCCTCCCAGCTGGTATAAAAGGTGAATTTGTGTGAGTCTTGAGATCAGGGATCTCCCAAGACCACCTGAAGCACAGGTACACGGGCGCAGGCTAAAGAGCAACCCCCCCAAGGATTGCCAAAGGAGTGTCCAAGTGGATTCTTTGGAGAACCTTCAGAGCAGAAAGGGAAGAGTGAGTTAGACTTCCAATAGAAAGCCTAACGCTTAGAGAAGTCAAAATTCCATAAGCAAGGAGTAAAGGAGAAAAACAAATCAATCAAACAAACAACAAAGGCATCTGAAGGAGCAAGCAAAGCAAGCCTTCAACACAGTGAAGAGGCATTTGGGATTCACATTGGAATACAGGCAAAAAGAAACCCATATGCCAGGGACACGAAGAAGAGACAGGAAAAGGTGCAGGATAATTCCACACCAAGCTCTACCAACCCTGTGGAAAATTCCTATAGTGGGATCCTCCTGGGGATGGCCCAGGACACAGATATTAGAAGTACAATTGTGAACATACATAAAGAAGTATAAGATTATAGGAGCAAATCAAAGAATTAATAAAAGAGAATGAAAAATGGAAGAAGGACCTAGAGAGAGAGAATGACAAACTCCAGAAGGAAGTGGAAACACTGAAAAGATCCCATGCTGAAAAAGATAAGGAAACCAACCAGCAAAGCAAAGCACTACAGGAAGAGATTGAGAAGCTCCAAAAAGAAGTGGAAATACTAAAGAAATCACAAGACAAAATGAAAAAGGAAATCAAATGCTCATCCAATCAAGAGGAAAGGAATGGAAAAAGCCTCAGAAGCAGAATGGAGGAAGCAGAACAAAGAATATCAGACCTGGAAGATAACACAGAACAACTAAAAACCTCAAGTAAAGATTATGAAAAATTTAAAAATACACAAAAGTGGAACAACCAGGAACTGTGGGACACTATGAAAAGATCAAACCTCCACATCATAGGAATAGAGGAAGGAGAAGAATCCCAAGAGAATGGTATTGATCAGATCTTCAACAGAATAATAGATGAAAACTTCCCCAAACTAAAAAAGGACAAACCAATACCAATACAAGAAGCACATAGAACTCCAAACAGACAAGATCAGAAAAGAAATTCTCCACGCCACATCATAGTTAAAATGCTAGACACCCAAAACAAAGACAAAATCCTTAAAGCCACAAGAGAAAAACAACAAGTGACCTATAAGGGGAAACCTATCAGAATTACAACTGACTTCTCAACGCAAACTATGAAAGCAAGAAGAACCTGGAGCAAAGCATTCCCAGTGTTAAGGGACAATAGATGCCAACCCAGGTTACTATACCCAGCAAAAATGTCAATTATAGTTGAAGGAGAGAGAAAAACCTTCCATGACATAAACAAGTTGAAAGAATACATGTCCGGAAAACCAACCCTTCAGAGAATACTTGAAGCAATTCAAAGGACAGAAGAAAGGAGCAACCATCCCCAGGCACCTAGAAAGAGAAATCAATAAAAGCATAACTGCAGAAGTAGAAACCTAAACCCAAACTGCAAATGGATAATAAGGCAAAAGGAAGCAACACAAACCTATCAGTCATAACCTTAAATATTAATGGACTAAATTCCCCAATCAAAAGACATAGACTGGGAGATTGGATTAGGAAACAGAACCCATCGATATGCTGTCTACAAGAAACACATCTTACCTTCAAGGACAGGCGCCACCTTAAAGTGAAAGAATGGAAAAAAATATTCCAAGCAAATAGTACCAAAAAGAAAGCAGATGTTGCTATTTTAATATCACACAGAATAGACTTCAAAGTAACAGAAATCAGAAGAGACAAAGAAGGCCATTACATTTTTATCAAAGGAACAATTGACCATGATGATTTCACAATCATGAATATATATGCCCAAAACTCTGGTGCACCAAACTTTATAAAGACAATTCTCCAGGAACACAAGGCATAGACTAACCCCAGTACACTCATAGTAGGGGACTTCAATACCCCACTGAGCCCTTTGGACAGGTCAACAGGACAAAGAATAAACAGAGAGACATCTGAACTGAACAATATGATACACCAAATGGACCTCACAGACATCTACTGAATATTCCACCCTCATACCAGAGAGTACACTTTCTACTCAGCACCCCACGGAACATTCTCCAAAATCAACCACATACTGGGACACGGAAGAAACCTCTACAAATACAAAAAGATTAAAATAATTTCATGCATTCTATCAGACCACAATGTAATAAAGCTAAACATCAACACCAGGATAAGCCCTACTATCTACAAGAACACATGGAGACTAAACAGCACGCTCTCGAATAATGAATGGGTCAAGGAAGAGATAAAGAAAGAAATAAACGCATTCCTGGAACTGAATGACGATAATACAACACAACAAAACCTATGGGATACTTTAAAAGCAGTCCTAAGAGGGAATTTTATAGCCCTGGGTGCCTACATCAGAAAAACAGAAAGAGCACAAGTGAACAATCTAACACTTGAGAGACAACAACAGACAAACCCTAAACGCAACAGACAGGAAGAAATCAGATGCAAAAATCAGAGGAGAAATTAATGAAATAGAAACAAAGAAAATAATACAAAGAAATCAATGAATCCAAAAGTTGGTTCTTTGAAAGAATAAACAAGATAGACAGACCTCTTGCCCAGTTAACCAAAAGAAAGAAGGAACAACTCCAAATCAATACAATCCATGATGAAAAGGGAAATATCACAACAGACAAGGAAAAGATCCAGAAAATCATACAGGAATACTTCAAAAACCTATACTCTACCAAGTTTGAAAACCAATGAATATCTGAAATCCTGGGAATCATCAAAGCTCAACCAAGAAGAGATTGACAGCTTAAACAGACCCATAATATATGAATAAATTGAAGATGTAATAAGAAGCCTCCCAACTAAAAAAAGGCCAGGCCCAGATGGTTTCACGGCAGAATTCTATAAAAAAAAAATTCTATAAAAAAAAAGACTTACAACCATTATTACTCAAATTTTTTAGGATACAGAGGGAATTCTCCCAAATTCCTTCTATGAAGCCAGCATCACTCTAGTACCAAAACCAGGCAGACACAGCCAAAATGGAGAACTATATACCCATCTCACTAATGAACACAGATATCAAATTTCTAAACAGGATACTGGCAAATCGCATACAGACCCACATCAAGAAGATCATCCATCATGACCAAGTTGGATTCATACCAGATACGCAGGGATGCTTCAACATACGAAAATCAATAAACATCATCAAGCATATAAATGGACTGAAAGACAAAAACCACACCATCATCTCAGTTGACGTAGAAAAAGCCTGTGACAAAATCCAGCATCCCTTCATGCTTAAAGTCCTAGAGGGAATTGGATTGGAGGGATCATTCCTCAATGTAATCAAAGCCATATACAGGAAACCCACAGCCAATATCATCCTAAATGGGGAAATGACAGAAACATTCCCTTTAAAGGTAGGAACTCGGCAAGGCTGCCCCCTGTCACCACTCCTCTTCAATATAGTGCTTGAAACACTTGCTAGAGCAATAAGGCAAGAAAAGGATATTAAAGGAGTACTAATTGGAAAAGAGGAAGTCAAACTATCCCTATTTGCTGATGATATGATTGTTTACTTAAGGGATGCAAAAAACTCCACCAGAAAACTCCTAGAAACGATTAACAGCTTCAGCAAAGTGGCAGGATACAAAATTAACCTTAGAAAATCAATGGCCTTTCTTTACACCAAGAACAAGCAACTGGAGAAAGAATTCAAAGAGACCTTCCCACTCACAATAGCCTCAAAAACAATAAGATACCTAGGAACAAACCTAACCAAAGACACCAAAGACCTCTACAACAAAAATTTTAAACCCTTAAAGAAAGAAATTGAAGAAGACCTCAGAAGATGGAAAAACCTCCCATGCTCATGGATTGGGAAAATTAACATTGTAAAAATGTCCATTTTACCAAAACTCTTGTATAGATTTAATGCAATCCCAATCAAAATCCCCAAGAGTTTCTTCACAGGCTTGGAAACAAAAGTTCTTAAATTCATTTGGAGAAACAAAAGACCCCGAATAGCCAAATCAATCCTGAGTGAAAAGAGCTACACAGGAGGGATCTCTATACCAGATTTTAAACTATACTACAGGGCTATAGTCATAAAAACAGCCTGGTACTGGCACAAAAACAGACCTGTTGACCAATGGAACAAAACCGAAGATCCAAATCTGAGCACATACAATTTCAGCCATCTCATATTTGACAAGGGGGCCAAGAAACCACAATGGAGAAAAGACAGCATCTTCAGCAAGTGGTGTTGGCAAAACTGGATCACCACTTGTAGAAGAATGAAATTAAACCCCTACCTCTCACCCTGTACAAAAGTCAACTCCAGATGGATTAAAGACCTCAACGTGAAACCCCAAACTCTGAAGGTGATAGAAGAAAAAGTTGGCAGCAGACTACAAGACATAGGCGTAGGAAAAGACTTCCTAAATCAGACAGCAGCTGCACAAGAATTAAGGTCGACAATTGACAAATGGGACCTCATTAAACTCAAAAGCTTCTGTACATCAAAAGAAACAATCAAGGAAGTGAAGAGAAATCCCACAGAGAGGGAGGAAACCTTCACTGCAGAAACATCTGACAAAGCATTGATTTCAAGAATATATAAACTACTCCAAAAACAAAGAAGAAAGAAAACAGATGACCCACTCAATAGATGAAGCAAAGAGCTGAACAGAGACTTCACAGTGAGGAATTAGAGATGACTGAGAAATATCTTAAGAAGTGTTCAACATCATTAATCATTAAGGAAATGCAAATCGAAACCACCTTAAGATATCATCTTACTCCAATAAGACTAGCTAGGATCAAGAAAACAAATGATACCAAGTGCTGGAGAGGTTGTGGGGAAAGGAGAACACTCATCCACTGCTGATGGGAATGTAAACTCATGCAGCCACTATGGAAAGCAGTGTGGAGAACCCTTGGAAGACTTGGAGTGAACTTGCCACCTGACCCAGCCATACCACTCCTGGGCATGTACCCACAAGACTCATCTTACCGCAAAGATACATGCACAGCCATGTTTATTTCAGCTCTCTTCACAATAGCAAGGAGCTGGAACCAACCCAAACGCCCCTCAACTGACGAGTGGATAGAGAAAACGTGATACATCTTCACAATGGAGTTCTATGCAGCGGTAAAGAAAGATGACACCATGAGCTTTGCAGGTAAATGGCTGCAGCTAGAAGACATCATGCTGAGTGAAGTAACACAGTCCCAGAAAAACAAACGATGAATGGTATCCCTCATCTGTGAATGCTAGCACCAATTACCTAATTGTATGGCAAACTGAGCAACGTCAATGTGATCTGAAAACAACTGTGCTCTTATATTTTGAATACCTTAAAATATAATAAAAAAATAATAAATTTTTTTAAACCCTGAAAGATATAGGACATATATGGCAGAATGCATGAACTGGGGTGGGGGGGAAGAGAAAGAGGAATATGTCCAAATTGAACTGAAATTGATGTATAAAATATACAAAACATCAATAAGAGTATTATATTGTAAAAAAAAAGAATTAGTCAACATAGATTAAACTACATAGGCTAAACTCTCAAAAGAAAAAAGAAAAGAAAAGAAAAGAAAAAGACCAAACCTCCACATCATAGGGGGATAGAGGAAGGAGAAGAATCCCAAGACAACACTATTGACCAGATCTTCAACAGAATAATAGAAGAAAATTTCCCTAAACTGAAAAGAGACAATCTCATACAAATACAAGAAGCACATAGAACACCAAATAGACAGGACCAGAAAAGAAACTCCCCACGCCATATAATTGTTAAAACAACAGATGCTCAAAACAAAGACCAAATACTGAAAGCCACAAGAGGAAAACAACAAGTTACATATAAGGGAAAACCCATCAGAGTCACAGTTGACTTCTCAGTCCAAACTATGAAAGCTAGAAGAACATGGACCAAAGTATTCCCTGTGCTAAATGACTTTAGATGCCAACCCAGACTACTATATCCAGCAAAAATGTCAGTGATAGTTGAAAGAAAAATCTTTCACAAAATGAACAAGATGAAAGAATGCATGCCTAAGAAACCAATACTTCAGAAAATCCTCGAAGCAATCCAAGGAACAAAGGAAAGGAGCAACTATCCCTAAGCAACTAGAGAGAAATCAAAAGCATAACAGAGTAAATACAAACCTAGACCAAGAATGCAAACAAAAAATAAAGTGAAAGCAAGCAACACACACCTCTCAATAATAACCTTAAATACTAATGGTCTAAACTGCCCAATCAAAAGAGATAGACTGAGATTATGGATTATGAAACAGAATCCTTCTTTATGCTGTATACAAGAAACCCATCTCACCTTCAAAGACAGACACAACCTTAGAGTGACAGAATGGGAGTGGGATTCAGTGAGAGTGGGGTGGGTCAGAATTTGGCTTCCGAAGGGCGAGGCGGAAGATTCCTGAGTAATCAGTGGTGGCCTGCTTTAGCATAGCCAAAGGCTAGCCTGGTAGAGCAGGTCCTTGGACAACATGGACCTTAGGTGTCTCTGCATTCCAATGGGCTTCTGGAGCTCACACCCTGACATTCCAGCCTTTTGTTCCTATAGGAAAAGGAGCGAAGTTCTGTCTTCTGTAGCTGCTTCAGAGCTGATCAGGGGCGAAGTTCTGGGGGAACAGCTGTCTGGCTGGAGGGTTAGAGTCCAGTTTTTCATTTTGGCTGCTTGGGGTACTCTGCTCGTCTGTGAAGTCGGCATCCCGAAAATCACAGAGGAAGCCAAAATTCGGGTCCAGAATCTGTCCCCAGCGTCCTGGTAATAGACAGCAAACTGGACAGGGAAAATCGGAGAGGATTCCCTGACTTAGCCGGCACTCAGGGATCCAAAACAGAATGGAACGGGAGACTAAAAAGAATGGAAAAAGAGGATCAGAGAGAAGGCAGATGGAAAGCAGAACAGGAAGTGTCGAGGCAGGGGGGCAGCTAGAGGGGGCAGAACATACACAGGGTTACACAGAAGGTAGGGTGGGAGATAAGAATCTCCCCTCACTCAGGTGCCCGTCTGGCCGGCGGCCCTCAAGGCTACTGAGGAAGTTTTACCATGAGGGCCACACGTATAAACCCCATGCTCGGTCATCACGAGTGTGATGAGTGCCCAATGAGGTGAAACAACTTCGGCGGAACTGCGGCTTGGGGTCCAATCAGATTCCGCAGCTCGAGAGCTGTGGAACCATAACACACACTCTTAACTTTCATGCACAGTCACACGGGAATAGAGTAGGGTAGGATAAGGAGAGGAGAGAAGGTACCTTCCGCCTAATGGTGGTGGGTGCTTTTGTAGCCTGCGCTCGGTATCTGGCTTACCGGCTACTCTGAAGCTGCTCCGAGGGGCGGGGGCGCGGGAAAAAAGGCGATCCGAGTCGCCGGCACCAGAATGTAAGGTTATGGCGTGCTCCCCCCCCCCCCAATGAAAAGCCACGAGGTCTAAGTTCTTCGGAGCAAAGTTTAATTCAGGGTAGCTGGGGCTAGGCTCAGGGGAGAGGTAGAGCCAAGCCCAGAATGGCATGTGGCTTGGGAATTTAAGGGATAAGGTGGGAGTGGGATTCAGTGAGAGTGGGGTGGGTCAGAATCTGGCTTCCGAAGGGCGAGGCGGAAGATTCCTGAGTAATCGGTGGTGGCCTGCTTTAGCATAGCCAAAGGCTAGCCTGGTAGAGCAGGTCCTTGGGCAACATGGACCTTAAGTGTCTCTGCATTCCAATGGGCTTCTGGAGCTCACACCCTGACAGAATCCCCTGGAACTGGAGCTATTCAGTTGTTAGTCACCATGTTGGGGCTGGGAAGGGGCCTCTGGAAGAGTAGTCATTGCTCTTAACCTGTAGTCACATGCTCCACCACACGTGCCTAGTCTCTTTCTTTCTCTCTCTCTCTCTCTCTCTCTCTCTCTCTCTCTCTCTNTTGTCCACATTGTGGAATATCTTCAGCAATAGTCTATTGCCTTCAAGTTGTCAAAGGCAATCATAATCTGTGGCAATAGATTTTGCTATTTTGTATATCTCTAAGATTGCTCTGACTATCACATCCAAATGCTTTTTTTTTTCTGCATGTCAGTTTGCTTTTGTTGTTCGGGACCTGCATGTATACATATGCACACACTGTGTGTATGTGCTTGTGGTGTGTGTGTGTGTGTGTGTGTTTGTGTGTATCTGGTGTGTGTTTCCAAGTAAGAACATTGAACTAATGTATCCATTATTTTTGTTTTTCAGACCATCTAAGTACAATTTGCCTTGCTTCTCACTACAATTGTATAACACTCTGTAAACCTTCATCTGTTAAATACTGGTCTTTTCACCGTTTCCCATCCCAAAACACTTGTCTTCTACTAAACTCTCACTTTGAAGCTCCTTTTTTTTTTATCAATAATTCCCAATGGTTTCTTTCCATTTTCCTTGATCCTGTGGTTACATAAGTGGATATACTCACATCTAAGGACATTTGGATCTAGGATACACAAATACAAGTTCATACTTCACATATTTTTCTGATTTTGTTATTTGGCACTTAGTACACACAGTTTTGATTCTAAACCATTTACCTGAGGTATTTCGTATTTTTCCATTCTTTTTTTAAGCTATTTCTCACCTATCTCAGGCTGGTCCTCTGGCTCCCAAGTGCTCAGATTAAAGACATATTCTATTATCATTTCATTTTATTTATTATTGAGTAGAATTCCACTGTATAAATGTATTACATCATTATGCAATATCATTTGTTTCTATTTCTTTGCCTTTCTGAAATGAGCAACAAACATATCTGTGGAAAGTATTTCTGAAGTAGGATAAGTTCTTTCACAGTTCTCCTTTCTGATGTCATAATAGTTACCGTAATATGCAATCCAGGTGACAAGGGATCAAGACTCCCTTTTTCCAGAATCAACACCAGCTATGCACATGAGCACGAGTGATTAAATGACATATTCTTAAAATAGTTTTGATTTCACACTTGTTGTTGTGAAGATTAATTTTTCTGTATATGGTATTGTTTTTGTATATATATCTCTTTGCTAGGTGTTTTATTTAGGCGAATGCACTTTTTTATTCTAGTTTGTCCTGTTATGCGTGTTGTAGAGTTATCTGTTCACAGTTTTATGTGAGTAAGCGTACATTGTTTAATAACAAGATTGGCAGAGTAAATGAATGAGGTAGTAAGGTTTCCACAACTGAGCGTAACAGCACAGCGATAAGAAGTCTATGTGAGATGACTTGCTAGGCGCTTTGTATGCGAGAGATGCAAGATGGCCCTTTACAGGAGTACGCAGACCATATGCAGAATTCACACCACCGCCAGTAGAGTCTGGCGAGAGTCTTGTTCAAACTCAGATAGGGATTTCATTTAGCCTCCTCTTGAGCCGTGAATGTGTGATGCCATCGGACAGTACACACAGACACATCTGTAAACGACCGCGGTATAAGCACCAGGAGCACTCCCGTGTCGCTTCGTGCGCTGTGAGCGGCACAACATACTTTAAATCATAGCACTCAGGAGGCCAGAGGCAGCCCAGAGATCCTCTTCCACCAGGCCCGTTTCCGATAGGGGGCACTCACTCTGTGTTCTCTCCATCCATCCCACATAGTGCAGTATATTAGCCGTATCGAAGCAGGCACGCCTCAGACACCAGGAGAGCATTACAATGGGAGAGCGACAGCTTATTATAAGAGAGAGGATAAGACATTTTTTGTACAAGGAAGATAGATAGGAATATGAAAATAGATGATAGGATATCTTGAGCATAACAGACTACACAGAATACAGAGAGCGGACACATTAGTGCTTTACGAGGTACTATGATATGGATTAGGGCTAGACACTTTGCGCTTCCTAGATACCGTATATATTTGAGCCAAGCCTTCAGGTTGGGAGAATTCTTTAGTCACAGCTTTGAGGAGAGGGAGAGGCCAGAAACATCTCTGTGACTTTAAAGGCCAGCTATGGGTCCTATGAGCATAGTTCACAAAAGGCAGCGATTACAATAGATAGGATCTTGTCGTAAACCAAATCCAAAAAAACTGGCCTCACACAGAGTACTGGGACATGGAGGCAGATCAAGCCAGTTTCCGCTCAGAAAGTCACTGAAAAAGAGAGAGAAAAGTAAGAAAAGAAAAAAGAAAGAAGAGAAGAAGGAGAAGATTTGGTGTCCTTTTCACCCAAACATCAAGATCCAATTCCACAGTCACCCACAGTGTATGCAACAGAAAGGGGGCTCACCATGTCCCACGTATTCTTCTTTTCAAGCATAGAGAACAGATGCTTGGCTCAGTTGGTCCACCTCCCGGAGACCACAAAGGCCCCATTTGGGGCCCTGGCGGCACCATTCGAGGGATTACCATAGCAGAGGCAGCGGCCGGTGGGGATAAGAAGCCGGAAGGTGACGTCCTGGATCCTCACCGCGGCCGGGGCACCAGCTGCCCGCCGGGCTTCACTTCCCCATCACCCTCTCCCCAGCCCGCCGCAACCTGCGGCGAACACCCACCTCCAGCCAGGAAGGAACGCAGCCAGTAAAAATCTCGGCACGAGGTCTGGCCTCCGCCGCCCGTCGCCTGCGGCACCGGGGGTGTGGGATCGGCCGCCGCCAGGGCCGCCGCCGCCGCCATCAGGACCTGCGCCACGTTCCGAGCCTCGGCTGCCGAATTACAAACCGCACCGCAGCACCATGGCTGGGGCCAGCAGTGACAGGAGCCCTGCCACCGCGCGGGAGGGGCCAGAGGCGCCCGGGGCGACGCGCAGTCTGATGACGTCAGCTTTGCCTGGGTCCGAGTAGAAGGGTCTGGGAACAGGGGCGAGGCCCCGGGCGGAAGTGGGCGTCACCCAGGGTTCTTTGCGGTTTAGGCCTCTGCTGTTCAGATTGGAAGGTGATGTGGAGGGGATCCTTTTAAGTCTTGTCGCCTGCTCGCTTCGGCAGCTCATATACTAAAACTGGAACGACACAGAGAAGATTAGCATGGGCCCTGCGCCGAAAGGATGACAGGCAAATTCGTGAAGCGTTCCCATAATGTAAAAAAAAGAATAATAAAAACTCTCTTGTCGCAAAAGCTGGGCGTTGGGTAGGCAGGCCCTTTAATCCCGGCACTCGAAGTGAGGCAGAGGCAAGGCGTGTCACTTAGAGTTCAAGGGGCAGCCTGGTCTTATCGCTAAAAGAGTCAGGCTCCAGGCCAGAGCTGGCGACGTAAAGGGAGACCCCTGTCTAAAAAAAACCTAAAAAAAAAAGAAGATGATAAAAAAAAGAAAAAGCGCTGGGGGCAAGGGTGGCGCATGCCCTTTTAGTCCCAGCGCGCCAGAGGCAAGAGGCCAAAAAAAAAAAAAAGCGGGGCGTGATGGTGGCAGGCATTTAATACTAGCACTTGGGAGGCAAGAGGGAGGCGGATTTTGTGAGTTCAGAAGGCCAGCCTGGTCTACAGAGTGAGTTTCCAGGACAGCTGGGACTAAGAGACCCTGTCTCGAAAAGAAAAAAAAAAAAAAAAACCCACAAAAAAAAGAGCACATGTCGCTCTAGGGGCACACTTGCCTTTAATTCCACTTGGGAAGTTAGGGGAAGGCGGATCTGTGAGATCCCTAGCACAGCGCCCAGAGCCTACATAGCATGTTCCAGGCCAGCTGGGTTGCTACATGTTTTAAACAGGCAACTAAGGGCTTGCCTCGTGCAGAGGGAGCCTCCAAGTTATGATACCGACAGCCACCCACTTGGTCCATTGCACGACCACGGGTTTGCATTTATACAAACACATGCAGGCGAGAACACTTGCAACAGATATAAAGTAATAGGGATAAATCATATTATATATGTTAAAAAAATGATTGCCAGCCGGCGTGGTGTCGCAATGGGCCCTTTTAATCCTCCAAGCACAGTTAGGGGTGGAGGCTCCAGAGGGGGAGTGGTCTATAGTAGTGGGTGTTAGAGCCAGGGCTTACAAGGATGACCTGACCACACCATCTCAAACCCCCCAAAAAAAAACTCATTCTTTCACTAGGCCTGGGTCCCAGCATTCCTTTGGGTTGCACCACGAGATCCAACTACCAACCTTTCCTCCAGTAAAAAAAAACCAGGCATGGTGGCCCTCATACGATATAAACCGAACACTCAGGAGCCTGAGAGGCAGGAGGATTGCCTCCAGGTTACAAAGGAACCAGTCTGGAGCACATAATGAGTGGTTCAGGCCAGCTATGGAACTAACAGGCAGAGAATACCCTGTCCCAAAACAGAAAGCTGGGCGTGCAAGATGGATCTGTAGGTAAAGTGACTTGCCACGAGATAGCCTGACAACCTGCTTTCCACCCGAAGACCCACACAGTGGGGAGGGAGAACTGACTCCCAGACAGTATCTACTCACCTCATACATGGGTAATTCCACCAACACACACACACACGCACACGCTCTAAATTATGTTAGTAAAAATAAAATTTTAATGAGCTAGGAGAAGATGGCCTAGCGGTTAAGAGAGCCGACTGTTCTTACAGAGGACTGGGTTTCCACCCCACATCCACATGGCGGCTAAGAGCATTCTGTAACTCCAATTACAGAACTACAGTTCCAGGGGAAACCAACACCATCTTCTGACCTCTGAGCATTGCTACTAAAACAAACCGGTGCAACAAACCAACATGCAGACCAATCATTCAACACCATAAATAATAAGAAAAAATAAATTTATGCCGGCCATGGTGGCACATGCCTTTAATCCTAGCACTTGAAAAGGAGGATTGTGAGTTTTAGACTAGCCTGAGCTACACAAGACCCTGTCTCAAAAAGACAAAAAATGAAAGAAAGCAAAGAAAGAGAAAGAAAGAAAGAAGAAAGAAAGAAAGAACAAAGGAAAGGAAAAGAAAGAAGAAAGAAAAGAAAGGAAAGAAGGAAGGAGGAATAGGAAGAAGAAGAAAGAAAGAAAGAGAAAGAAGAAAGAAATGAAAGAGACAGTGAGAGAAAGAAAAGAAAGAGAGAGCAGGGAGGGAGGGGGGGAAGGAAGGAAGGAAGGAAGGAAGGAAGGAAGGAAGGAAGGAAGGAAGGAAGGAAGGAAAACTCCAAGAAAGAAAGAAAGAAAGAAAGAAAGAAAGAAAGAAAGAAAGAAAGAAAGAAAGAAAGAAAGAAAGAAAGAGGGAGGGAGGGAGGGAGGGAGGGAAGGAAGGAAGGAAGGAAGGAAGGAAGGAAGGAAGGAAGGAAGGAAGGAAGGAAAACTCCAAATCAATAGTATTCGTGATGAAAGGGGAAACATCACAACAGACAAAAGATCCAAACAATCATATGAGACTACTTCAAAAACCTATATCCTACTAAACTTGAAAACCTAAGAGAAATAGATGAATATTTGAAATCCTGGGGACCAACAAAGTTTAACCAAGAAGAGATTGACAGTTTAAACAGACCCATAATATTTGAGGAAACAGAATACGTAATAAAAAAAAACTCCCAACTAAAAAAAGCCCAGCCACTGGTGGTTTCACAGAAGAATTCTATAAAACATTTAAAGAGGTCCTACAACCATTACTACTCAATCTGTTCAGAAGGATACAGAGGGAATTCTCCCAAATTCCTTCTATGAAGCCAGCATCACCCTAATACCAAAACCAGGCAAAGATACAACCAAAAAAGAAAGCTATAGACCCATGTCATTAATGAAAATAGATGCAAAAATTCTCAACAAAGTGCTTGCAAATCGCATACAAACCCACATCAAAAAGATCATCCATTATGACCAAGTCAGATTCATACCAGAGATGCAGGGATGTTTCAACATATGTAAATCAATAAATATCATAAAACACATATATAGACTGAAAGACAAAAACCACATGATCATCTCATTTGATGCAGAAAAAGCCTTTGACAAGATCCAGCATCCTTTCATGTTTAAAGTCCTAGAGGGAATCAAACTGAAGGGAACATTCCTCAACATAATCAAAGCCATATATAGCAAACCCACTGCCAACATTATCCTAAATAGAGAAAAATTGGAACTATTTTCCTTTAAATGTGGGAACCCAGCAAGGCTTCCCCTTATCGCCACTACTCTTTAACATAGTGCTTGAAACGCTTGCTAGGGCAATAAGACAAGAGAAGGAAAATAAAGGAGTACTAATCAGAAAAGAAAAGGTTAAGCTGTCCTTTTTTGCAGATGATAAGATAGTTTACCTAAGGGATGCTAAAAACTCCACCAGAAAACTTCTAGAAATGATTAAGAGTTTCAGTAAAATGGCAGAATACAAAATTAACCTTGAAAAATCAGTAGCCTTTCTTTACACCACCACCAAGTGGAGATGGAATATAAAAAGGCCTTCCCACTCACAATAGCCTCAAAAATAATAAAATACCTGGGAACGAGCCTAACCAAAAATACCAATGATCTCTACAACAAAAATTTAAACCCCTGAAGAAGGAGATTGAAAATGACATCAAAAGATGAAAAGATCTCCCATGCTTATGGATTGGAAAAAGTAATATAGTAAAAATGTCCATTTTACCCAAATTGACATACAGATTCAATGCAATCTCAATCTTGGGGATTCAATGCAATTCCAGACTTGGAAAAAGAACCCTTAAATTCATATGAAAAAACAAAAGACCCCAAATAGCTAAAGCAGCACTGAGTGAAAAATGCAATACAGGACTCAAACATGGCAATATCCAGATGTAAATACTGAAAGAAAATGATTAAATGGAACTAAATCTGGAAGCTAATTCTTGTAAATTAAGTGTATGTCCATATACATACAGATCCATCCATCTATCTACCTATGTGTATATGAGCACCAACTCCTTATTATGACCTAATAAATTATATTTGAAATAAAGAAAATAGTAAAAGTTGGAATTTAGGTTCCCATTGTCAGAGATAGTTCCCTTTTAACACTGGTTGATAACTGTATACCAGAGACTGCTCTTTTTTCTTGTACTTTGTCGCTATACGTGGTTAGACCTCGTATAAGAATATATTGGAGTCTGCTCTTTTTAAAAATTAGGTTTTGTTCAATTTTTGCAAAATTGATACAATATATCTTATCACATGGAGATCCTGCCACTGCGCCTCTCTTATAATCCCCTCCCCCCATGAGATTTCATGTACTCTGTCATATATTGAGCCAAGCTTGTGTCCCCAAATGTCCTTCAGTGTGTGTCTGGTTAACCTATGTAGTATCACACCCTTAGAGAAAACCAGCTCTCCCTCTCCCAGTAGTTATCAGTTGCCAATAGTTTCTCAGCTAAGTTTGGGCTTCTTTCCCACTTCCCCATGTCTGTGCTGCCATAAATAAGCCTGCATGGGTCTTGTGCATGCTATTACCATGCTGTAAGTTTGTATGAGTAACTTCCTAGATACCTGGATCACTCTGTTTCCTTGCGCTCGTCTATCCCCTCTGCGTCTTACAATCTTCCTGGACCCTCTTCTCCAATGGTCCCTGAGCCTGAGGTGGCAGAGGTTTGACATAGGTATCTATTCCAGGATAAGCACTCTGCAGGCTCTTTTCTCTGCACTTTCACCGGTTGTATCTTTCTGGGTTAGTCACCATGAGGAAGTTTCACTGGTAAGAACTGAGAGATGCATTAACTGCTCCTTAACCTACCTGGATAGCTATTTTATATTTTCAGTGATTTTTCTTCAGTGTCTTTCTTTCAGTGACTGATAAACGAACATGCTTAGATATGTAACAAAACTATTAGCAAAGTTATTGATGAATTGTTTTCTTACTACAGAAAAATCTGTGACCCAGGCCTTACTGCCTTTGAACCTGAAGCTTTGGGCAACTTAGTGGAAGGGATGGACTTCCACCGATTCTACTTTGAAAACGGTACATTGATTCTAAATTCTATTACATGCCTTTTATAAATTTTCTTTGGATTTCATGCTAATTTGAAGAGTTATTCCTACACGGGAGTTTAACTAAAGCAGTTTCCACCATGAAAACTATCAGTGTTTGAAATTTAGAGGTGTATTTTTCATACCTAAAAGTTTATTGTGTTTTAAAAAATATTTGTATTTATTTTAAAAAGGAAAACTCCCAGTAGATTCTAGTGAGTGAATATTATTAGCTCTAAGATGCGATAAACATGTATTATTTTGAGTCTTGTAAGACCGAAAGAAGCTATGGCAAGCCATCACACCCAGGTGGTTGGGCACCAGTGTCCATCCAGTGCTCGTTTCCCAAAGGCAGTGTGGGCAGAGGCGAGCGAGTGGATAAGTGCGTCCACTCAAACTGCAAATGTTCTAGTGAGCTCAGAGGAAACACATATTCCAAAGTTGGCAGAAGCAATTTCTGCACGTCAAAAAAAGAATCAAGGCAAAACCAAAACCCGGTGTGATCTGTGGGTTTCCTTCACCCTTCTTCTTCTTCACTCTCAAGTCATTAAGTTTTGTGTCCTACCAGCCCAGGTGGTGCCCACAGCCCTCCTCCCAGAACTCATGTTCTGAACCTGAAAAATAAAACTTACCCAGGACTACTCCCCATAACAAACAGTATGCTGCTTAAAGTTTCTTCTGGAAGGACAAAGATACACAGATGAATGACATTGTACTTTGTTAGTCATCACTCATCTGCACTCTAATGTCATTCTGCAGACAATGGATTAGACTCGGGAGCCTTTGTAATTCTCCTTTTTCTAATGACAAGGATAAAAAAAATCTTCTGTACTCACAGTGTTTGTTGTGAGGTGAATGAAATGGATTGATATTTTAGGCAAAAACACAGATTTAAGGTCATATTCAAATGTAGTTACTTTTTATTGGGGTCCTAATTCTGTAAGCTAATCATATGATTGAAAATAAAGGATGAGAGAGATGGCTCAGCAGTTAAGAATACTGGCCACTCTTCCAGAAGACCTGGGTTCGAATCCAAGCACCCACAGAGCAGCTAACACCATCCGTTAACCCAGTTCCAAGGGATCAAACTCTGTGGGCACTCCACAACATGGGTGCCATTTCACATATGCAGGCGTGTAACAGTTGTACCATAAAATTGTATACAGAACAACAATCAAAAAAAGAAAATAAAGACATAGCCAGTGTTTGGTCAAGTGCAGTCTTAATGTAAGTTTGCTAAAATTTATATATTTTAGATTATGAAACTTTAATTTAAGGCAAATTGATGGATGTGGTCTGGTGTCTGTCTCCACAATTAACATTTTATAACCAAGAAACAAAAATGTTATAGTTTGAGAATGTTCTGTTGAGAGCCTGGGCAAGGGGAACATGGAAAGAGGCCTGTGTTGCTATATTTGGCTTACAGACCCTACTGTGAGCAGGGAGGAGAAGTCGGCCCTGTGATGAGTGGAGAATGGCCTTCGAGCTGCTGCATAGTGAAGACAGGTGGAAAGACAGGACAGCAGCTGGGCCTTTGGCAGTTGGGGATGTGTGGGGAGAGGTTGAGATGAGAACTCTTCACCAATGGATCTGAAAAAGTGCTCTTCACTAATAGAAATACCACGAGTCATCATTTCAGCTGCCCCATGGGCCTTTCTTTCACATAGGCAGGAGCTTCTCAGTACGTGGGCCGGGCTTTCCCCGTCTCCATCTGATCGGTCTGTTTGAAGCCACTTCCCAGACTAACTAAATGCATCTCTAGCTTCCCTTCATAATGAATCAGAATTTCTAGAGCAGCAGAAATGGTCTATACCGCAGAGAAACTATCTACTTTGGTTTTTTTCTTTCATTATTTATACTTTATATAACACCCAGCACTTTAATGAATTAAAGTATGAGTGAATACTATTTTGTTCACTGATTTCCAACCAAAGTTAACCTTGACTTTACATAGGATCTCTTTTTTTTCTTTTTTTTTCTTCTTCTCTTTCAGCTTTGTCCAAAAGCAATAAACCAATCCACACGATCATCCTGAACCCTCACGTGCACCTGGTCGGGGAGGACGCGGCCTGCATAGCGTACATTCGGCTGACACAGTACATGGATGGCACAGGGATGCCAAAGACAATGCAGTCGGAAGAGACTCGCGTGTGGCACCGCCGGGACGGAAAGTGGCAAAACGTTCACTTTCATCGCTCGGGGTCACCAACCGTACCCAAGTAAATACTTACAGGCTGTCGGCATCTCTGTCAATATGCTGGCGGTTGGCGCCTTCTGCCTCTTCCTGTAATGAGAGTGTGGTGTCTGGTATTTAATATTGGTGAAAGTAATGGCCGTCATTGAAAGGTCGATGAGATCAGCACTTTGTGGGTTGGAGTCTTCCCTAAAGCAGTTCCCAATAATTTTGGATAGAAACTAGAAAATACCCTATCAGGGTGATGGGGTTAAATTGTAAGGATTGCTGTAATAAGGCAAGATAGAACTCTGAACAAGATCTTACACAAGGAGTGAATCTTGAAGATAAGGAAAGGGAGAAAGAACAAAGAGGAGAGAGTCCAAATCAGAAGAAAATATTGCGCTCAAACTTTAGATAACATGGCGGAATGCTCTAGGAAGGAAGGGTAGCTCACCACAGTAATGAGGATGGTGGGACCCATTTGGATTGGTGAGTGGGATCAGCTGAAGCAAGAAGGGTGTCTCGTCTCATCTGGGAGAAGTCCAGTCCTCTGACTGTCTCTTGCTGGAATCCCATGATAAGATTTAAGGATATAGAATAAGGAGTCAGGTTCAAACAGCTTCCAGAGAAGCTATCATGAGTTCTCGTTTTGATGATGGATTATCAACCACAGTGATTTTTTTCAAAGGCCTTCTCTAAAATCTTAATAACTATATAGCACTTTTGGATTTGTAAAGAGTGGGGGAAAAAACCAAGCCAACTGAACATAACAACAAAAAAAAGTTGAAATTCACTCTAAAACAATGGCTTCGTAATCAAGAGGAACACACAAAAGGAAGAAGAAAATTAAGTTTTTGAGTGTTTCTGTGTTTCTCACCCCAGAAAAGTACACCACAAGTTGTCAGCTAATATAGATGTGATGGATATATTAGAATAGAACCAGGGGTCTAAGTTTTTCTGCAATGCCTGGAAGTTTTAATGTGATAGAGCCTATTTAAGAAAACTTCCTTTCAGATGCTGGTGAGATGACTCAGTGGTTAAGAGCACTGGCTGCTCTTGCAGAGGACCTGAGTTCAGTCCTAGCACCCACATAGTAGCTAAAAACATCTGTAACTCCAGTTCCAGGAGATCCAACACTCTCTTCTAACCTTGGGCATTGCACAATACAGGTGCACTTACATAAATGCAGGAGATACACTCGTACACAAACACAAAAATAAGAATAAGAATTATAATTTTTTTAAAAAAGAAAAACTTCCTGCCAGGCATGGTAGCCATGCCCAGCACTCGGGAAGCAGAAGCAGGAAGATATCTGTGAGTTCAAGGCCAGCCTGGTCTACATAGTGAGTTCCAGGACAGCTGTAGCTACAGGGAGACCCAGTCTCTAAAGACAGAAGAAAACTCCCTTTGATGCCAGGAGGCTTAAGTAGGGCTTCTCTTAATAGACAACCCTGTGTTCCAATGGGAAAGAGAGCTTCTCAGGAGACGCTTCTTTGTGGCAGAACATCTGAAAATATAGGAGTCTTGTAAGCAGCATCCTACTCTGTGATTTGCTACAATGCAAGCTAATGTCTAAAGAGCTGCATGGCAGGTTTTCTTCTTTTATTGACATTTGCTCAGCATTATACTTAATGAAACACATATGAGGTCTTTGAAAATCCATTGCACTTTGTACGATCTTAACTCTCATCTTCAGCACCATTTTTATCACATTGCCTTTACTTTAAAGGCAGTAAACACCAAGAAGGGCCTTTATCCAACATCTGGCTTGCATCATTTTAACATCCAGGAGTTCTCACGTGCAAAGTTAGTCATTTCTAGGTTAATTCAGACAGTTCTTAATTATGCAGACCAGTTTATATTAAGTTTTAGAATCTTTTGCTGTCTATTGCTTTTGCAGTTACAATTCCTCTTAGCAATTGGCTGAAGTTAATACTTTCATGAGCTTGCCTTGTCTGGGAGTATGGCACCAGAGAAGGCAGGTCACAGCAGGCAGTCAAGGTGAACTGAAAGTACAGAGGAAATTCAGAGGATGGCAGGAAGCTGACTGCACTGTGGTTTCTGAAGATTTGTCTCCTAAACTGGGACTAGAACACAGAAATTTTGTGATAGTGTTTATATTTTCCCCATACCAGGGCACTTTTAAGAAACAGTGCTCTCAGCTATTGCTCTAAAGAACTGAATGACAATAATCCTGATTTCTCCACCTTTGAGGCTGTATTATACCCAGAAAGACACAGTGAAGAAAAAAGCCCAAGCAGAACTTGAGTTTTAACTTTGTTTCAACTAAATATTAATAATTTATTAAAATTTGTCTCATGAATACAAATGATTAGATATATTTACATTTTATAATATGATTGAGGCCTGTGACCCTTCTCTTTCTTTTTAGCTTAGCTTTATGTAAACAAATAGGTACTATTGATGGTCTCTTTTAATGTCTTGGTTGAACATGTATAATTTATTTTATAATGATCACAGGTAAAGATCTCATACATGATACTTCCTATATAAACTTTACCTAAGTTTTAAAATTGTATTCTAGTAATATCTGTGGCAAAAGTTCCACCTCATGTAAAGATAATGAAGTTGATATCTTCCTCCCCTTTCTCTTTGCAGCTAATTTCAACAGTGCCAGCTCTGCGCTCTGTTCTCAAGGCATCTGGAGGGTAACCCTAGGATGTGCTCTCCTCTTCATGCATGTTTCTAAGTGCATGAAGTTGTGAAGGTCCTGTATGTAAAGCATATGCGCTGTGTCACTTGTCATATATCCTTCCTATACACTGTCTGCACTCCAATCACCAGACGGGGTGTTCCATGCAGATTACATTACCTTGATGAACAATGGGGAAAGGGTTGACAAGAAAATCCCACACTGTTCCATGTTCAATTGATTTATCCAGCTTACCTGTTTATGCCAAGATTTGAAATATTTAACTAAAATTATTGTTCTCTGACTGTTTGTAAAAAAAAAAAAAATGTAAATCTTTTTAGAACTCTGTCAATGTATTTTGGCTCTTTGCTCAGTTTTGGTTTTGTTTGTTTTTGTTTATAGCTCATAACTGGAAACACAGGGGTCTTTTAAAGGGGGAATTGTTAAACCAGCACCTATATAGCAAGGAGCATATAGGGAACTTGGCAACAAAAATGGAACGAACTGTTAATTCAGGTGGCACCCTGGGCGGATCTCCAGAGAATTATGTTGCAAAAAGCCAATCTTGGATAGTTACATACTATATGATTTCATTTACTTAACATTTAACATGACAAAATTACAAGCATGGAAAACAGATTGGTGGTTGTCAGGGGCTGTGGAGTCAAGGGCAGGAGGCAATGAATGAGTACTGCAAAGGGGCATGAGACATCCTGGGGATGGAAATATTCTGTATCCCAAGTGTATCGATGTCAATAATGCGGTTGTAAAACTGAACTGTAGACTTGTAAAGTACTACTGGGAGAAAATGGGTAACGAGTGCAGAGGCTGTCTGTCCTAGCTCCTGATAGGTCTAGTAATGAGTACAGAGGCTGTCCGTCCTAGTTCCTGATAGGTCTGGTAATGAGTGCAGAGGCTGTCTGTCCTAGCTCCTGATAGGTCTGGAGCTATACTTCAAAATGGAAAAAAGGTAACTGAGAAATATGTGCAGTAACAAAAAAGATACCTGGATCTGAAAGGACCAGAATCTGAGAAGCACATGTACCAAGTGATGTTGCACTTTTGTTTTTGGTGATAAAGCCTGACTCATATTCGTCATGAAATGGACCCATGCAGCTTGTGTGAGCCGTATGTGCAGCGTGTTCCTCAAGGGCTGCATGTCTAGGGAGCTCTTCACTGGGTCTCCATTGCTGCTTTTCTTTTTTCCTTAAATGGAGATCATTTGCTTTTAACATAGTTATTAGCACAACAACTGTACAGAATCATGGGAGGTTGTTTTCAAGGCAAGAGAATATACCTTCGGTTTTCTGGTGAAGTCCTCATAAGAATGGAAGACTTTTACCTGAAAACTTGAGTGAGAGATGGTGGGTGGTTATGTAGGTAAAATCCCAGATAAATGCAGAAGCAAGAATCAGCTGACGTACTACTGGGTCAAACTGAAAAAACATCATTTACAAGTTTGATCACTTTAAGACAGATATGAAGTCCTGGTGAACTCCCTGGTTTTTTTTTTCCTTTCTCAAATCAGTATTGTTTTCTTTGTCCTATTCATTTGCTCCTTTGCTTTCTTTTTTATCCTTTTGTTTTTCCATTTTTCACTATTATATTTCTTTAGTCAGATACTGTATGAGAAAAGAATAAGTGAACTTTGCATAACGAAAGTAAATTAAAACTCAAGGCCTTTTGGAGGGAGCAAAAACGAGCGCTTCAGTTATTTTGACAGGTCCCAAAGTTGTTAGATTTCATAGAAAGGTTTTTTTTTTTTAATTTTGCCTGTGCTCCCACTTGTACTTAGTTCTCCCAACCATGTTGAGATTCTTGGAGCTGTTAAGACAGGCTAACAGCAGTAATGTTCTGGATCTTCCTGAGTGGGGAAATCTCCCAAAGACAAGTGGGGAGTACTCAGGGTTCTGTGCCAAGGACTGGCCGGGCCCTGTGGAGTGAGGGCACTTCCTGCCTCACTCGGATAGCTAGTTTTCTAAAGCTGAAGAGCCTGGAGATGCTTTCCATTCTCATAAGCACTGCGTACTTGAGCTTTGTGACTTGTGTTCTTTTAGCTTCTCTCTTGAGTCACAACATCATTATTTTCTTCCAAAGAATTGGGACTTTCCAAGGCAAAAAAAAAAAGAACAGGGAAGTGCCCACGTTTTCTTTGTGCTTCTCATCTGTGTTGATTCCATTTCTGTGATGCTGCTTCCCTGCCCTGACATGGTATCATGCATGGAGTCCCCTCAGCGTCACTGTAAATGTAGCTACAGTCCTCAGAAGCAAAGCAAAATCAAAACACCCGTCTTTTTTCTCACTTCACCCTTCAGTGTTGATTGCTATCATCTTAGACATCATTGCTAGTGAATGTATGGTAGATGGACTGAAGCTTTTCTGACAATTATTACATGATTTAAAGCATATATTTAAAATAAATATATACAGTAAACATATTGAGTTGTGTTAACCTGCCAGTGAGATTTGTGAAAAAGTGGTGGCCTTGACTTTACCTTCTTTTATCTTTCTGTGAAGCGGCTCTGTGTGGCACACATGTATTTTAAAAATAAAAAAAACATAGGGGTAGAGTGGTTTGTGGGGTTTTTTTTTTTTACACTTTTAACATAGCATGTGTGTGGTGTTGAAAATTACTATAGATCCCATTTGTCTCCACACTAAGCTGTGAGGAAATTGTGGCTGGTTCTCCCCACCCCAGTTGAATTACACATTCAGCATCTTCTATCATTTTGAAACACTGCAGTTTACCATAGAACACTGTACATATTTCTTACCATAATGGTAAATGAGTGATTAATATATTTAAGAGTTAATAAATTTGTGATTTCTGCCAACAATGTGTCCTTTGTTTCTTAAAAAGAATAATGCCTGCAGGACACTGGTCAGTACCTAGAACAGTGTGGCCTGCCCTGTTCTCCTTTAGTAATTAACAACTTGCAGTCTGTTCTCTGCATACAATAATGCTCTGTCTTTCCAGGGAAAACTTTGCTGAAAACAACTAAGTATCCTAAACGCTTCTAGATGTGCACTCTTCTATCCATGTCCTACCTGAGGGAGAGGCTGTGACTCTGCTGACCTAAATCTGACAGCATCATCTCCAGTACATGGCAAGAACCCCATGGGCACAAGGAATTGAGAGGGAGAGGGGGGCGTAAGGAGCTGAAGGGGGGCTGAGAAGGATGGAGATGAGGCAAACACAACTCGGGGATGAAATTCTCAAAAACACAAGTTTTTTTTTTTTTTAAGTCAGGGCTACAGCAGCTAAAAGATGGAAACAGGAAGATCCATGAGGCTCACTGGCCAGTCAGCCCAGGGCCAGCCCACAGCCAGCCCACGGCCAGCCCACAGTCAGCCAGCCCAGGGCCAGCACACAGTCATCCCACAGTCAGCCAGCCCAGGGCCAGTCCACAGTCAGTCAGTCCACAGCCAGCCCACAGTCAGTCCAGGGCCAGCCCACAGTCAGTCAGTCCACAGCCAGCCCACAGTCAGTCAGCCCACAGCCAGCCCACAGTCAGTCAGCCCACAGCCAGCCCACAGTCAGTCAGCCCAGGGCCAGCCCACAGTCAGTCAGCCCAGGGCCAGTCCACAGTCACTCAGTCCACAGCCAGCCCACAGTCAGTCAGCCCAGGGCCAGCCCACAGTCAGTCAACCCACAGCCAGCCCACAGTCAGTCAGCCCACAGCCAGCCCACAGTCAGTCAGCCCAGGGCCAGCCCACAGTCAG
>VZQC01003147.1:3728481-3827769 GCA_009823505.1 Rhizomys pruinosus
CACAGCCAGCCCATAGCTAGCCACAGCCAGCCCACAGCCAGCCCACAGCCAGCCCATAGCTAGCCCATAGCTAGCCACAGCCAGCCCACAGCCAGCCCATAGCTAGCCCACAGCCAGCCCATAGCTAGCCACAGCCAGCCCACAGCCAGCCCACAGCCAGCCCATAGCCAGCCCATAGCTAGCCCATAGCTAGCCACAGCCAGCTCACAGCCAGCCCACAGCCAGCCCATGGACAGCAGAGCAGACAGCATTGTCAGCAGTACTCAAATTGTGGTATATTTGAAAGGTTAGAATTTTAAATGGAAAAAATTAAAAATGAAAGCAAGGCTTCTGGCCTGATAAGTGGAAGAACTGAGTTGCCAATTCTTGAGATATGGAAAGGGCTGTAAGAGAAGATTTGGGCACAGACTAAAGGGGCTTGGTTACATACATGTTAATTTGATACAGAGAGAGAGAGAGAGAGAGAGAGAGAGAGAGAGAGAGAGAGACTGTCCACCCAGCTTCACATCCTTAAAGTAGGCTGACTCTTCCTCTCCCAGCATCTATAGGTTACCAATAATGCCTCAGCTTGGGTTGAGGCTTCTTACACACTTCCCTACATCTGTGCTGGGATTTTTGCCTTGTTTGAGCTTACTCGAGACTTGTCTAGGCCATCCCCATTGGTGAGTGTTCATATTAATAACTGACCAGCTGTCTGGAAAACTCTGCTTCCATGAGCTCATTCATCTGCGGCCCCCTGCGCTCTTACAACCTTCCTGCCCCCTCTTCTGCAATGATCCCTGAGCTCTGAGAGGCAGAGGTTTGAGATGGGTGTCCTATTCAGGGACCAGCACTCCATGGCTTCTGTTCTCTGCATGTTGGCCACTTGTGGGTTTCTGTGTAGTCACCATCTGCTAGATGAGAAAGTTTGTCTGGTGGGAACTGCCAGATGCAGCAATCTATGGGTGTGACTAGTCATTAGGAGTCAGTTTAATACTATGTCTATTTGGAAGAATAATAGCAGCTGACTTCCTGCTAGAACTCTGAAGAAGAAAGTACTTGGAAGTATCTGACTTCATGTACATGCACATGTACATGTGCACACGCATGTGGAGGCCAGAGGTCAGTCTCTGCAGCTGCTCAAGAACTGTCCAACTTGTTTTGTGAGACAAAATGTGTCTCTGATACGGGCTAGCTGTGGGCTGGCTATGGGCTGGCTGTGGGCTGGCTGTGGGCTAGCTACTGTTTCATGTAAAGCCCTCCAGTGGTTTATACTGTGCCTCAAGGAAAAGGCCAAAGGTGAGTCCTTGGGAGTCCCTACAAAGCGTGATGGCCTTTCTCAACACACTTGTTTAATGATGCTTCCTCCAGTAAATAGATCTCACACTATGAGGACAAGATTTTTTGTTTCTTTTGTCTACTGATGCATTCCAGTTCCTAGAAATACCTGAACTGTAAGAAATATCTGAACTGTAGTACATATTGAATCAATGAACTACCTACTCCTGTTTTACAGCTAGAAAAGCTGGGTCCTACCGCACATGCATTATCTCCCTTATAGTAATCTAAGGTTGCAAGTTGCTTATAATTACTTGAGAAAAAAAGAACAGGGAAAAAAAGAAATCATTATTGTACAAATGTAGAACTTCCTAATGCTACAAAGAATAGAAAATCAACTTACAAATATCATAAATAATAAGAAAAATAGATGATTCTGAGAAAAGATAAATGAGTCACCTCTAGAGCTACTTCAGTAACTCAAAAACATGGCCATCCTAGAGTTTTTTCTGGTTTTCTTTCTGAGGGAAAGAAGGGTTGCTATGTACCACAGACTTGACTTGAACTCATAGCAAGCTCCTGCCTCAGCCTCCTGAGTGCAGAGATTCACCTGTGCACCACCATGCCAAACTCTTGATTTTTAAATCATTCCCTTTAGAGAGTGTGAACACGAGCCCTTGTGGTCCCAGAATGGGTGAGTTGGCTCTTAGTGGCACATCAGATGGAGCACGGCCATGACAAGGGTGCTCTTGCTCTCCACTCCACATACATCCCTTAAGTGAGGAAACCTTTCCCACAGCCCAAGGGCCCAGAGCAGAGTCAGGCTGTACCCTATTTGACCTAGACTTACCAAGGACCTGCCATGAGCCAGCTGTGCTACTTGAGCCCAGGTATTCAGGGAAGGAGAATGTACTGCTCTTTCTCAAGAAAGTTTGGGAATTGATATTACCCTGGATAATGGATATACAGGAAAATTGGGGGGGGGGGCAATGTTTTCATTTTCCACTTTCATTGAAAAACAGTAAAATTTGTGTAAGTTATCATTTTTTTCCAAACTCGGAATTTCCTCCATTGGTGCATTCTCTCCTGACATATGTGCCTGATGTTCTGGAAAATTAATTCATCGCACAAAGAACTCAAAGAAGAAAGGCATAAACTTATGATGGAAGCACAAGAATATACAAATATGTGGCTTAATGAAATACCAAAAACTATTCATAATTTTCACAAAACAGAAATAATGAGGAATACCCCAACCGAAATGAACATGATATTCAGAAACTCAATAAGCCAATTGGAAACAACAGGAGAAAGTCCCACAAGCAGAATGAGCTATAGTCGTAAAAACAGCATGGTACTGGCACAAAAGTAGCTATGTATATCAATGGAACACAATTGAAAACCCAAATATGAGTACATACAATTTCACCCACCTGATAGTCAACAAAGGTGACAAGAACACACAATAGAGGAAATATACCATCTACAACAAATGGTGCTGTGGTATTCTGCCTGTAGAAGAATGAGATTAGACCCTTGTCTTTCACCCTGAACAAAATTCAACTACAAATGGATCAAAGAGCTCAATATAAAATCTGAAATACTGAAACTGCTAGAAGAAAACATAGGCAGTGCCCTCCAAGATATAGATGTAGGAAAGGACTTTCTTAATGGAACATTAGCTGCTCAGGCATCAATCAACAATCAGTAAGTGGGCCCTCACTAAGCTACAAAGCTGTACAGCAAAAGAAACAGCCAAGGAAGTGAAGAGGAAACCCACTGAGTGAGAGAAAATCTTTACCAGCTACACATTTGACAGAGGATTAATATCCAAAATATACAAAGAACTCCAAAAACAAAGAAACAAGAAAATAAATGACCCAATAAAAATATGGTCTATAGACCTGAATAGAGAGTTTGCAAATGAAGAAATAAAATTGGCTAAGCAATGCTTTAAAACGTGCCTTACATCCTCAGTAGTTAGAGAAATGCAGATCAAAACCACTTTAAGATTCCATCTTACCCCAGTCACTGGCTAAGATCAAGAGAATGAAAGACTCCAAATGCTGGCAAGGATGTGGGGAAAGGAGAATGCTCATTCTCTGCTCCTGGAAATGCAAATAACTACTATGGAAAGCCATGTGGAGAACTCACAAAAATCTAAAAGTGAACGTACCATATGATCCAGTTGGCATATGAATCCAAAGGACTTGTAATACTATAGAGGTACCTATACATCCATATTTGTTGCTGCTCTCTTCACAGTAGCTAAGAAATGGAAACAACTGGGGCTGGAGATATGGCTCAGTGGTTAAGAGCACCGACTGCTCTTGCAGAGGACCAGGGTTTGATTCCCAGCACCCACATGGTGGCTAAGAACTGTCTTTAAGCTGGGCATGGTGGTGCATGCCCTTAATCCCAGCACTTGGGAGGCAGAGGCAGGTGGATCTCTGTGAGTTAGAAGCCAGGCTGGTCTACAGAGTGAGTTCCAAGGCAGCTAGAGCTATAGGGAGACCCTGTCTCAAAAAAAAAAAATGGAAACAACCAAAATATCCCTCAACTGATGAATAGATAATGAAAATATGGTACATCTATACAATGGAGTTCTTTTTAAATATTTTTTAATTTTATTTATTTATGTGTATGAATGTACTGTCTGCATGTAGGTCTGTGCACCCATGTCATGCAATGCCGCAGGGGTCAGAAGAGGGTGTCAGATTCCCCTGGAACTGGAGTTCTCCTGGAATTGGAGTTACAGACGGTTCTTAGCTGCCATGTGGGTGCTGGGGATCGAACCCAGGTCCTCTGCAAGAGCAGTGGGTGCTCTTAACCGCTAGGCCATCTCTCCAGCCCCCGCAATGGAGTTCTACTCAGCAGTAAGAAAAGATGAAATTACTAAATTTCCAGGTAAATGGATGGAACTAGACAGTACTACACTAAGTGAAGTGGCACAAATGCAGAAGGGCAGCAACGGACGCTCTCCCTCATTCCTGGACTATAGCACCAATCCCTTGTATGTGAGTCTACATCCTGATGGAACACCAGGAGCCAGGAAAATAGAAAGGATACCCTGATGCAGTTGGTCCCATCTATTCCCATGGCAGGCCATGTAGAAATTACACGTGAGAAAGGACAGCACACAGATACATGGTAGGGTATGAATCCAAATACAGAATGGCACTTTATTCAAACGAACAGATTAATTAGGCAGTGTGACCTCACCTCCCAGGGTCCAATCCCAGATCTTGGCATCATCACATCCCATCCATGGGCATCGCCAGGGAGGTCCCATGACTCTCACTTGTGCCTCTGGGGGCCCTGGTAAGAATGCTAGCCCATGCATACCTAAGCTCAGATTGGATTAGAAAAAATGCCAACATGAAGAAAAAGAACTGAAAAGAGGGGGGTGGTAGGGAACAGCTGTTACCAGCAGGAAGAGGGGGAAAGTGGGAGTGTTTGGCTGGAGGGGAGGAGGAGGGACATTCAGGGGGCCACGATGGGGGGGTACTCAGAGGGAGGATGGTGGGAGGTGAATGTTATTGGAGGAGGGGAGGGATAATGGGGTGCTAGGACTGGGGAGGGAGGAGGGAGGTTGGATGGAAGGAAGAGAAGAGTAGAGATGAATGGATCTTGGGGTCCTAGGGAGCCCCCTCCAGACACAGTGTCTGAGCATCAGTGCATGAGCACACCTGGGGCTGTGTAGCAAGGAAACCAGTGCCGAACAGAAGATGCCTCCCTTTACGTGGTTGGCCAAGTAGCACAGGCTAGCTTTTGGTTATCTCCCAGAACTAGAATATAAGACCCTAATGCTGAACAAAGAACATACTTTATGGGACTGGAGAGATGGCCTAGCGTTTAAGAGCACCAATGGCTCTTGCAGAGGACCTGGGTTAGATCCCCAGCACCCACATGGCGGCCGAGAACCGTCTGAAACTCCAATTCCAGGAGAACTCCAGTTCCAGGGGAATCCGACACCCTCTTCTGACCTCCGCGGCATTGCACGACACGGGTGCGCAAACCTGCATGCAGACAGTACATTCATACACATACAGAAATTAAAAAAAATAAAAGAACATACTTTGGATACAGAACTTGTAGTAGAGCAGGTGACCTGGAACTCTTCTACCTGAAGTTTAGCCCTCGTAATGCTAGATGATAATATGCAAACTGGTAAGGGAGAAAAAAATCAGTGGTCCAACCCAGCCCTAAATCCTAATAACTGTAACGACCATCGCGGCAAACTACCACTATTGGTACAGTAGTGGCACTGTTATGGGGGGGGGGGGCAATCAACAGCTATCTAATTGGACTTAAAACCCTCTCTCAATGAGAGTGAACTCATGGGTGGTGCTATAAACTCAGCCAGATACACATGGATGGAGAGGACATGCATCCCAGAGAAAACCCTATCCCTGCCATATCTCTAGACAAATGAAATTTCTTTTTTTTTTAAATATTTTTTTAATTTTATTTATTTCCGTATGTGTATGAATGTACTGTCTGCATGCAAGTTTGTGCACCCGTGTCGTGCAATGCCGCGGAGGTCAGAAGAAGGCGTTGGATTCCCCTGGAACTGGAGTTCTCCTGGAATTGGAGTTTCAGACGGTTCTCAGCCGCCATGTGGGTGCTGGGGATCGAACCCAGGTCCTCTGTAAGAGCGGTCGGCGCTCTTAACCGCTAGGCCATCTCTCCAGCCCCCGACAAATGAAATTTCTTACCATATGTTAAATATGGCTCCTTATGTTTACAGACAAGCATACCATACACCATTCATCACAAAAGCTTCTTTTTGCAATAGGTACAGGCTACTGCAGATTCCCACAACTGGTCAGACACAGAGAATCTATGCCCAAGATGCATCCTAGGTGTCACATCTATGGTTGACCCTTAGTACCTAAGGCTCATAGTACATAGCAGAATGAGGGTTAGAGAGAAAACTAATGCATCCCTCAACCCTCACCAGTGAAACTTCCTTATATAATAGAGCATGATGCCCACAGAAGGCCAAGTTTTAAAGAATAAGCGACTACTGAGTGCGTGCTCCTGGATAGGACTCCTATATTAAGCCTCACCCACCCACATCTCAGGGACCACTGCAGAATAGGAAGCAGAAAGACTGTAAGAGCCAGGGCTGGTTCATGAACGGAGGGGAGCAGAGGCTTTCAGGCCACTGGAAGCCTTAACGCGTGAACTTGTGGCAGTGGTGGCACTGAACACAGGACTCGTGCCTTTCAATCCTACAAGAGCTCAGAATGGAGAGAAATGGGTGGTGGGCTAGCCCTAGACGGAGAACTATTGGAGACTGATTACTGCTGGGTGAGGGAGAGTATGCCTTACCCATGATCTCTAGATAGGCTGACTCTTCATCCTCCAGTGGATGAATTTGCACTGACGGACATCTGGGTACAAATGTCTGACTGTATAGGACTCAACATGTGTAACATAATACACGAAGTCCTGTGGGGACGCTGGAGACACGGATGGGGGAGGGTCTAAATGGATTAAGAGCTGTTGTATGGTTGGGTGTGGTGGTGCACGCCTCTAATTCCAGTGCTCGGGAAGCACAGGCAGGCAGACCTCTGAGAGTTCAAGGCCAGCTGTGGCTACAGGGAGACCCTGTCTCAAAAAAACAAACAAAAAAAAAAAACACTGTTGCATGAAATGTACAAAAACTCAATAAAAAATTGGTTTTGGTCTTTTTGAGACAAAGTCTCCCTGTAGCTCCAGTTGACCTGGAGCTTGCTATGTAGACCAGGCTGGCCTTGAACTCACAGAGATCCACCTGCCTCTCTCTCTCTCCCAAGTGCTGGGATTAAAGGCATGTGGGACCACACCTGGATGACAATAAAAAAAATTTTAACTTAATTCCAGAATAATTTTATTTTTTTTATTTATTTCTTACGTGTATGAATGTACTGTCTGCATGCAGGTCTGCACACCCGTGTCATGCAATGCCACGGAGGTCAGAAGAGGGCGTCTGGGGCTGGAGAGATGGCCTAGCGGTTGGGAGCGCCGAACGCTCTTGCAGAGGACCCGGGTTCGATCCCCAGCGCCCACATGGCGGCTGAGAACCGTCTGAAACTCCAATTCCAGGAGAACTCCAGTTCCAGGGGAATCTGAGACCCTCTTCTCACCTCCACGGCATTGCATGACACGGGTGCACAAACTTGCACGCAGACAGTACATTCATACACATACAGAAATAAATTTTTAAAATTAATAAAAAAAATAAAATACAAATATATATGTCTTGCCGGGCGTGGTGGCGCACGCCTTTAATCCTAGCACTTGGGAGGCAGAGGCAGGCAGATCTTTGTGAGTTCAAGGCCAGCCTGGTCTACAGAGGGAGTTCCAGGGCAGCTGGGGCCACAGGGAGACCCTGTCTCAAAAAGACCAAAAAAAAAAACCAAAAACCAAATATATATATCTTAAAATGTTAATCTAATTGAGGTTCTCTGATTTGACTTTTTTAATGCATTTTTTAAAATTTTTTTTAATTTTTTTATTTATTTCTGTATGTGTATGACTGTACTCTCTGCATGCAAGTGTGTGCACCCGTGTTGTGCAATGCCATGGAGGTCAGAAGAGGGTGTCGGATTCCCCTGGAACTGGAGTTCTCCTGGAAATGGAGTTTCAGACAGTTCTCGGCCGCCATGTGGGTGCTGGGGATCGAACCCGGGTCCTCTGCAAGAGCAGTCGGTGCTCTTAACCGCTAGGCTATCTCTCCAGCCCAATGTCATCTTTCTTTACCACTGCACAGAACTATATAGTTGTACCAAATTTTCTCTAACCACTCATCAGTTGAGGGGCACTTGGGTTGGCTCCAGCTCTTTGCTATTGTGAAGAGAGTTGCAATAAACATGGCTGTGCATGTATCTCTGCGGTAAGATGAGTCTTCTGGGTATATACCCAGGAGTGGTATGACTGGATCAGGTGGCAAGCTCATTTTGAGTCTTTTAAGGGTTCTCCACACTGCTTTCCATAGTGGCTGTATGAGTTTACATTCCCGCCAGCAGTAGATGAGTGTTCCCCTTTCCCCACAACCTCTCCAGCATTTGTATCATTTGTTTTCTTGATCCTAGCCAGTCTTATTGGAGTAAGATGATATCTTAAAGTGGTTTTAATTTGCATTTCCTTAATTATTAGTGACTTTGAACACTTTTTAAGATGTTTCTCAGCCATCTCTAATTCCTCACTTGTGAAGTCTCTGTTCAGCTCTTTGCTCCATCTATTGAGTGAATCATTTGTTTTCTTGGTTTTTTTTTGAGTAGTTTATATATTCTGGAAATCAATGCTTTGTCAGATGTATCTGCAGTGAAGGTTTCCTCCTACTCTGTGGGATTTCTCTTCACTTCCTTGATTGTTTCTTTTGATGTACAGAAGCTTTTGAGTTTAATGAGGTCCCATTTGTCAATTATCGACCTTAATTCTTGCACAGCTGCTGTCTGATTTAGAAGTCTTTTCCTATGCCTATGTCTTGTAGGCTTCTGCCAACTTTTTCTTCTATTGCCTTCAGANCCCGTTGTGTCTGTGACACCCCCTTGTGTCTGTGACACCCCCTTGTGTCTGTGACACCCCCCTTGTGTCTGTGACACCCCCTTGTGTCTAGGACACCCCCTTGTGTCTGTGACACCCCCTTGTGTCTGTGATACCCCCTTGTGTCTGTGACACCCCCCTTGTGTCTAGGACACCCCCTCGGTGCTTGCCTTACTAAGATTCAAACTACTAAAGTCTTAAGGCACAAAAATATGCAAGTATAAGCCAGGCGTGGTGGTGCATGCCTTTAATCCCAGCACTCAGGAGACAGAGTCAGGTGGATCTGTAAGTTAAAGGCTGGCCTGGTCTACATAGTAAGTTCCAGACCAGCTGAGGCTACAGGGAGACCTTGCCTCAAAAAGACAAACAAAAATGCAGATATACCCGTTAGAAGCCCTCTGAACAATAATGCCACCGCACAGGACCAAGTTTCTGGAAAAGATGCATTGGGAGGGTTGTTTTATTTTTAATTAATTCGCGGTTAGCGTATTGTTCTTTCCATTTATCTCTTCTCTCCCCTACTGCTTGGTGCTCCCCTGTGTCTCCACAAATAGTTCTCCTTGTGCTGTCATGACATGACATGTCATGATACATGTCATGCCTATGTTTACATTCCATTACACTCTCAGGTTCTCCCTCCACCCCCCCTGACATACGGCCTTTTCTAATTTCATGCACTACATGTACATATTTATGTGAAGTTAAATCTCTGTTATGTGTATGAAAGTATATAAGAGAAAGCATGCAATTGTGAGTTTACCTTATTTCATGTAATATAATGAACTGCATGCACTTCACCTACTTTTCTGCAAATATCATAATTTCATTCTTCTTTACAGATGACTACAACTTTTTCTGTAAAATAAATATTTTTATTAATTCTTTGAGAATTTCATACAATATATTTTGACATGTTTTCCTCCAACACCTGCCAGGTCCAGTCCTACCTGTTTACACTCTGCCAACTTCATGTCCCTGTTTGTTTCTAAATGGATAACCTATTAACTAGTATTTGTGCTTTCCATATTCCTCTGGTTGTGGGGGCATCCAAAGAAGCATGGCTGGCCTGCTGGGAGCCATTCCTTAATCAAACTGACTCTCCCTCCCCCAGAAGACGTTGACGTCCCTAGCCCCTCACTTATGGACGAGTGGCTCCATGAGCCCTTTCTCACTCAATGCTAGAATGTTTCCCGACTTGCTCTTGTGCACAGGATGTGCAGGCGACCACCGCTGCTGGGAGTACCTGAGTCCTATTACGTCTAAAAGACACAATTGCTCATTTTGAAGCTTCTTGGAGTGTCAATATTATAGCCAGTGAGGTTAGTCTGAGGACTTCAGTGTTAGACCTGATCATCTGGATCTGATATGGGAGAAGAGAGGAAATACACTTGAATTTATTAGCAGAGGAAAAGAATTTCTGAACAGGAGTCCAACAGCACAAGCAGTAAGACTAATAACTGACAAATGGGACTAAATGAAACTAAAAAGACAGCCAAAAATTAGTGCAATGAACTAAACAGAGAATTCTCAAACATGAAATAAAGGTGACAGAAATATTTCATTCTGGGGTCTCTCTCTCTCTCTCTCTCTCTCTCTCTCTCTCTCTCTCTCTCTCTCTTCTTAAGACAGGGTCTCTCCCCCTTTAGTCCCAGCTGGTCTGGAGTTCACTACATAGACCAGGCTGGACTTGAACTCAGAGATCTGCCTGCCTCTGCATCCCTAGTGCTGGGATTAAAGGTGTGTACCACCACACCCAGTATATTTAATTTTTTTGAATAGGAGAATGGACCATTGTGATACAATAATGGAGCACTCTGATGAGACACGGGGCATTGTGACAGGAAATTGGAGAACTGTAATGCATCAGCAGAGACAGTATAGTATTATGATGGGATTTTTGACCACTGTGATACAAAAATAGAGTATTATGATGAGACACTGGTGTGTTGTGATTGGACAGTGGACCAATGTGATGCCACAATCCTTCATTGTTACGAGACAGAAGTTCATTGTGATACAATAATGGAGCATTGGGATGGGACAGTATACCACTGGTAGCAACAATACAGTGTTTGCTGTGATGCAACAATTGTGCATTGTATAAAGACAGTTGAGCCAGTTGTGGTGGCACTGTAAACAAACCTGAGCCAGGTTTGAGGTATGTAGAAATGGCTCAGTGAGCTGGGCATGATGGTACACGCCTTCAATCCCAGCACCTGAGAGGCAGAGGCAGGCAGATCTCTGTGATTTCAAGGCCAGCCTGGTCTAAAGAGTGAGTTCTAGGCCAGCTGGCACTACAGGGAGACCCTATCTCAAAAACACCAAAAAAAGTAAAAGGCTAGAAATGTCTCAGTGGTTAAGAGCACTGGTTGCTCTTTCAGAATACCCAGGTTCAGTTCTTAGCATCTATATGGAAGCTAACAACCATCATAACTCCAGGGGCTCCTTTGCCTTCTTCTGATCTCTGTAGGCCTTTGTACAACATGGGTGCACTTACATACATCTAGGCAAACCATTCATAGACATAAAATAATTTTTAACTAATGCATATGCAACTTTACCCAGCTCCCCCTCTAAAACTTTTTTTTTTTTTTTGGTCTTTTCGAGACAGGGTCTCCCTGTGGCCCCAGCTGTCCTGGAACTCACCTTGTAGACCAGGCTGGCCTTGAACTCACAAAGATCCGCCTGTCTCTGCCTCCCAAGTGCTAGTATTAAAGGCGTGCGCCACCACGCCCGGCAAAACTTTTTAAAATGGAAAAAAAAAAAAAAACTTTAAATGAGCATTGTGATGAGTTGAGCATTGCAATGAGACGGTAGATTATTGTGATGGACAATGGAGCACTGTGATGAGACATCAGAGCATTATACTGGAACAGTTCCCCATAGTGGTGAACCATTGGAGCATTCTTATAGGATAGTACACAATCAGGGGAAACAATGGAGAATTGTGGTAACACAGGGGATCTTGGTGATGGGACAGTGGTTCACTGTGATGTAATAATGGACTATGGTAAGCTGGGCGTCGTGGTGCATGCCTTTAATCCTAGCACTCGGGAGGCAGAGGCAGGCAGATCTTTGTGAGTTCAAGGCCAGCCTGGTCTACAGAGTGAGTTCCAGGACGACTAGTGCTACAGGGAGACCCCGTCTCGAAAAGACCAATAATAATAATAATAATAATAATAATAATAATAATAGATCATGGTATGGTATAGTAGAGGATTCTGATACAAGAATGGAGAATTGTGTCAAGACATAAGAACTTTGTGATGGGAAATCAAACCATCAGAATGCATCAATGGACCACTGAGATGAGACAGTGGATCACTGAGACAAGACAGTGGACCATTGTGATGAGGCATTGTGATAGGAGAATACACCATTGTGATGCAACAATGGAGCAGTATATGATGAAGCAGAGCACTCTGATGGGAAAATAGACCATTTTGATTCAACAATGGAGCACTGGGATGGGAAAGTGGATCCTTGTGATGGAACACTGGAGCACTGAGATGAGACAGTAGAGCATTGCAATGGAACACTGAACCACTTTGATGCAAAAACGAATGGAGCAATGTTATGAGACAGAGGACCATTGAGATGGGACAGGAAAATTTGTTAGGCAAAAATGTAACATTGTGAGGAGACAACAGATTATTGAGATGTACAATGAATCAGCGTTAATGTAACAATAGAGCATTATGATGAGACAGTACAGTATTGTCATGTAACAATGGGGCACTGAATTGGGACAGTGGACCACTGTTAGCAACCATGCAGCATTATGATAGGCTAGTAGAACATTGTCATTCAACAGTGGAACATTATATAGAGACAATTGAGTATTGTGATACTATAGTGAACGAATGTGATGAAACAATACATTGAGCCGAAACAGTGTAGCATTATGATGCAAAGTACTCTGGTGAGACAAGTGAGCATTATAATGGGACAGTTACCACTTTGAAGAAACAGTGTAGCTTAGTGAATGGAAACTGGACCATTTTGATGAGAGTGGTGCAAAAGTGGAATATTTGAATGAGACAGTTGAGTACTGTAATCAGACCATGACTTATGTGATGTAACAATAAAGCATTGTTATGAGACAGGAACACTATTAAGGAACAGCTGACCACTGTAATGAAACAATGAAGCATTGTGATGAGATAGTACAGCATTGTGATGTGAAGGTGGACCATGTGATGTAAAAATTTCGCATTGTGATGAGATAATGGAGTACCCTGATGGAACAGTGAATCATTTGTGGTATAGAAATGGATCATTTTGGTAGGACTGTGGACCACTGTGATGCAAAAAGGGAACATTTTGATGTACAGATGAGCATCATGATGGGACAATGCCACTGCGATGTAACAATATAGTATTTTCATGAGATAGTGTAGTATTGTATTGCAACAAATAAGCATTGTGATGAGATAGGTGATCATTTTGATGGTATAATGGACAGGGGTATTTTAACAGTGTAGTTTTGTTATAGGTCAGTAGGCCTCTGAAATGAAGGAAGCAGCATTTTGATGATACAATGAAGCATTGTGATTGGACAGTGGACAACTGTGATGGAACAGTGACCAGTGTGATGCCACAATGCTGCATTGTAATGAGATAGTGGAGTATTTTGTTTGAACAGTGAGTCATTGTAACATAACAAAGGGTCATTTTGATAGGACAGTGCACCATCGTAGTGCAATAATGGAACATTCTGAGGTACAGATGAGCACTAACATAGGACAATATACCATTTCCATGTAACACCGTAGCAATATGATTAGACAATGGGGTACAGTGATGCAACAATGAAAGCTATGATGAAATACTGGTGCGTTGTGATGGGATAGGAGAACATTGAGTTTTATCAATGGAGCATTTTGATAGGGTGGTGGGCCACCGTGAGGCAACAATTAAGCAGTGTGATAGGTTTTGGACCATTCAGATGCAAAGATGGAGCATAGTGATGGGGAATTGGGCAAATTTGATCCAAAATCGGAGCACTGACATGAGAAATTGGAGCACTGTGATGGGAACGTGGACCACTGTAATGCAAAAATGGACCATTATGATGAAACATTGGAGTATTATGGAGGGAGAATGGACCATGTGATGCAATAATTAAGCTTTGTTTTAAGACAGAGGAGCATTAAGAGACAAGTAAACATTATGATAGGACAGTGTAATAATAAAGTGTCATGATAGGACAAAAGGTGAAACAATGGAACATTGTTATGAAATCAGTGAGTATTGTGATAATAGAGTGGACCATTTCCATGCAAGAATGGAGAATTTTGATAGAACAGTGGACCATTGGTATGCAAAAAGAGAGCACTGTTATGGGAGAGTGGAGCACTGTTATAGGACAGTTGACCACTGTGATGCAAAAATGAGAATTTGATGATACATGAAAGCATGTTGGGACAGTGGATCATAGTGTTGTAATAATATAGCATTGTGAGAGAACAGTAGATGACTGGGATGCAACACTAGAACACTGATGACACGGGCAAGAATTTTGATCAAGCAGTATACCACTGTGTATAACTGTATTAGTCAGGGTTCTCTAAAGAAACAGAAGCAACAGGATGAATATATAGCTATATACAATTTATTGATTTGCTCACATGACAGAGCTCAAGTAGTCCAACAGTAGCTGCACTGCACTGGAGAGGCTGAGAATCCAGGGAACTGCTCAGTCTGCAAGGCTGGATGTCTCAGTAGTTCCAATCTGGTGCTGAAGGCCCAGTGGATTCCAGGAGATCTGTCGGTCTCAGTACATGCTGGGATCCCGAAGGTTTGATCACAGCAGCAAGACAAACTCATCAGTGAGAGAGAGGCAAGCCGCAGGAAAAAAGGGACCAGCTCCCTCTGCTGGCCTTTTATACTGCCTACTGGCAGAAGGTAATGCCCACATTTGGGGTGGGCCATCCAGGTTGAGGCGGTTCAATCAGAAGATCCTTTTTCTCTTATTTGTTTCTTAGTCCAGTCAAGTTGACACCCAGGATTAACCATCACAAGTCCATCCCTTGTCAACTTGACACCCAATAAATAGCCTCTCCTTATGTTATGCTTAAATGTCAATTGCAAACAATGGCAAGGTCATAATTCCACATAACATAAGTGTCTCATGTGCAATAGCAAAGCATTATATCTTAGAGTAGGTGGTAATGTCCTTGAGGAACACTTAGTCCTTCAGTATGTAATAACCTAAATATGACAACACTTAACACTTATCTCAGTTGCACATTCAAAAGGGAACAACACAAGTATCTGCTTAATATACATATATATATATATATATGAACAAGCACATTCTTAACCAAATCATAATATTCTTAACCAAATTATAAGATCTATTATAATCCACATTTCTGCAACTGGTCCTGTAGCCTCAGCTGGTATTTATGACTACCTTCTCCTACTACCCATTCTGTATTTCCTCTACCATCAGCAAGCACCTCTGCAGGTCTTGGCTCTTTCCCTGGAGGAGTGACCCACACCTTCATCCCTGAAGGGTCTGGGCCATTTGTTGTCCTGTCTGGTTTGGGTTGTTGGAGTTTCCCATTGACCTTAATCATAGGACATGGTAGCACCAGAAGGTGCCCGACAGCTTCTCCTGCCTTCCAGACATAATCTTTCTTGCCCCCATTATGGAGAAAAAGTCCAATTTCTTCCTGGTAGTCTGGATTAATCACTCCTCCTACTACTGTTATTCCTTCCTTAGCCTGTTCGCTTAAGGGCAGTAGAAGCCCAAAGTGGCCAGGAGGAAGTCTTGTCTTCCAGTTCAATGGAACGTTTGCTGTATCTCCTGGCAAAAGCACTCCCCCCTTTGGAGCCAAAACATCTAGACCAGCAGAACGCAAGGTCGTGGGTACAGGAAGCAAAAATTTTCCTACTGGGTCACTAGGGATTCCATTCACTCATAGTGAGTGGAATCACTCCCATTTCCACCCCTTGGTTCCTGGACCCGTGAATTCTGGCTATAGGAGAAACAGTACCATATAGTGGGCGCTGATTCAAAGCATGTACTGCCTGCTGGAGAACCTTGCCCCAGCCCTCCAGGGTATTGCTACATAATTGGCGCTGTAACTGTGTCTTCAAGAGGCCATTCCATAGTTCTATCAAGCCAGCTGCTTCTGAATGGTGGGGAACGTGGTAACACCAGTGGATACCATGACCATGGGCCCACTATCGCACTTCTTTGGCTGTGAAGTGAGTTCCTTGGTCAGAAGTGATGCTGTGAGGAATACCATGATGGTGGATAAGGCATTCTGTAAGTCCCTGGATGGTAGCTTTGACAGAAGCATTATGTGCATGAAAGGCAAATCCATAACCAAAATAAGTATCTATTCCTGTAAGGACAAAACGCTGTCCCCTCCATGATGGAAGTGGTCCAATGTAGTCAACCTGCCACCAGGTTGCTGGCTGGTCACCCCAGGGAATAGCACCATATCCGGGGCTCAATGTTGGTCTCTGCTGTTGGCAAATCTGGCACTCAGCAGCAGCTGTAGCCCGATCAGCCTTGGTGAGTGGAAGTCCATGCTGTCGAGCCCATGCATAACCTCTATCTCTGCCACCATGACCACTTTGTTCATGGGCCCATTGAGCAACAACAGGTTTAGCTGGAGAAAGAGGCTGACTATCCACAGAACGAGTCATCCAATCTACTTGATTATTAAACTCATCCTCTGCTGAGATCACCTTTTGATGAGCATTTACATAAGACACAAGTATCTTCACATCCTTTGACCATTCAGAGCACTCTATCCACATACTTCTTCCCCAAATGTCTTTCTCACCAATTTTCCAGTCATGCTCCTCCCAAGTCCCTGACCATCCAGCCAAACCATTGGCTACAGCCCATGAATCAGTATATAATCGAACCTCTGGCCATTTCTCCTCCCAGGCAAAATGCACAACCATGTGCACTGCCCAAAGTTCTGCCCACTGTGAAGTCTTTCCTTCACCAGTGTCCTTTAGGGTTGTTTCAGAAATAGGCTATAATGCTGCAGCTGTCCACCTCTGGGTGGTGCCTGCATAATGTGCAGAACCATCAGTAAACCAGGCCCTAGTCTTCTCTTCCTCGGTCAACTGATCATAGGGCAAACCCCATGGAGCCACAGGAGCATGCTTAAGCACAGGAGGCATTGTAACAGGTGTGGGAACCATAGGCATTTGGGCATCTTCTTCATGTAACTTGCTTGTGCCCTCAGGGCCTGCCCAGGCCCTGTCACATATGTACCACTTCCATTTGATAATGGACTGTTGCTGCGCATGTCCTACTTTATGGTCTGGTGGGTCAGATAACACCCAGCTCATGATGGGCAGCTCAGGTTGCATGGTGACTTGGTGGCCCATCATCAAACATTCAGTTTCCACTAAGGCCCAATAGCAGGCTAAGAGCTCTCTCTCAAAAGGAGAATAGTTGTTTGCAGATGAAGGTAGAGCCTTACTCCAAAATCCCAAGGGCCTCCGCTGTGATTCCCCTATGGGAGCCTGCCACAGACTCCAGACAGCATCTCTATCTGCCACTGATACCTCAAGCACCATTGGGTCTGCTGGATCATATGGCCCTAGGGGCAGAGCAGCCTGCACCGCAGCCTGGACCTGTTGAAGAGCCTTTTCCTGTTCCAAGCCCCACTCAAAGTTTGCTGCCTTACGAGTCACCTGATATATGGGTCGTAGTAACACACCCAGATGAGGAATGTGCTGCCTCCAGAATCCAAAAAGACCCACCAGACGTTGTGCTTCTTTCTTGGTGGAGGGAGGGGCCAGGTGCAACAACTTATTCTTTACCTTAGAAGGAATGTCTCTGCATGCTCCACACCACTGAACTCCTAGAAACTTCACCGAGGTAGATGGCCCTTGAATTTTAGTTGGATTTATTTCCCATCCTCTCATGCGCATATGCTTTACCAACAAGTCTAGGCTAGCTGCTACCTCCTGTTCACTGGGTCCAATCAACATAACATCATCAATATAGTGGACCAGTGTGATATTTTGTGGAAGAGTCAGGCGATCAAGATCCCTTCTAACTAAGTTATGGCACAACGCTGGAGAGTTAACATACCCCTGAGGTAAGACAGTAAAGGTATACTGTTGGCCTTGCCAGCTGAAAGCAAATTGCTTCTGGTGGTCCTTATGAACCGGTATTGAGAAGAAAGCATTGGCCAGATCAATAGCTGCATACCAGGTACCAGGAGACATATTAATCTGCTCGAGTAAGGACACCACATCTGGTACAGCGGCTGCAATTGGTGTCACTACTTGGTTGAGTTTTCGATAGTCAACTGTCATTCTCCATGATCCATCTGTCTTTTGCACAGGCCAAATTGGAGAGTTAAATGGAGATGTGGTAGGAATCACCACCCCTGCATCTTTCAAATCCTTGATAGTGGCATTAATCTCCGCAATCCCTCCAGGGATACGATACTGTTTTTGGTTCACTATTTTCCCTGGTAGAGGCAACACCAATGGTTTCCATTTGGCCTTTCCAACCATAATAGCCCTCACTCCACAGATCAGGGAACCAATGTGGGGATTCTGCCAATTTCTAATTATATCTATCCCAATTATACATTCTGGGACTGGGGAAATAACTACGGGATGCGTTCTGGGACCCACTGGGCCCACCGTGAGTCGGACTTCAGCCAAAACTCCATTTATCACCTGACCTCCATAGGCCCCTACTTTAACCGGAGGGCCACAATGCTTTTTAGGGTCTCCTGGGATCAGTGTCAACTCAGAACCAGTATCCAATAGGCCTCGAAAAGTCTGATTATTTCCTTTTCCCCAGTGTACAGTTACCCTAGTAAAAGGCCTCAGGTCCCTCTGGGGAAGGACAGGAGGAAGGCAAACAGCATAACTCTTTGGTATTGTGACAAGGTCCTTCCTCACTGGAACCCGGCCACCCCTTCATTCAAGGGGTTCTGGGTCTGTGAACTGTCTCAAGTCTGGAAACCGGTCAACTGGGCGGGATTCGCTACTCCTAAAATCAAATGTTGACTTCCTGTCATTCGTTCTAGAGCTTTTCTGCTTATACAGATCAAATAAAAACTTAGTAGGCTTCTTATGTATTTGGTTCCTGGGAACACCATGATTAATTAGCCAGTTCCAAAGATCATTTCGGGTCATGCCATTATAGGTATTGTTTTGCCTTTGCCACCCATTATGATAATTACTGTAACTACGCTCATCTGGCCTTCTGCGATTCAGTGCTGCCACCTGACGCCTACCCTGAGGTCCTGTTAGACCTACTACGTGTACATTTAATTTATGCAAACGAGCCACAACTTCTCTAACTGTAAGATCTGGCATAAGAAATAGAGCAAAAACAAAGCTCTTCAAATGTTCTGGTGTCTCTCTCAGTACTTTCCATCTTATAAATTCAGTGAGTGGCATGTCCTCTGGGTCCTCATATTGTGGAGAATGTGGTTTTACACTTCGAATCCACTCGAGCATGCCCATCTGCCTGACCCTCACAATCCCTTCATCAATACTAAGCCAAGGAATATCAGGCATCTCTAACTCGCTGTTAGTAGGCCATGTTTTAATAAATACATCAGCCAACCATTCAAATAAACTTTTAACACCTTTTTTAACTGCTCGAGCTTCCATGTTAAACCTAGAATCTCTACTCAGTGGGCTCATATCGATAAACTCAGTATGATCCAATTTTATATTCCTTCCACCATTATCCCACACCCTTAAAATCCATTCCCACACATATTCCTTAGGCTTCTGCCGGAATGAATCAGCAAACTCATTAATTTCTTTAGTGGTATATCGCACCTCCTCGTGGACCACACTTTCTATCTCACCTTGAGGGGCTTGCTTAGACTTCAATCTGGTTATAGGTCTAGAGGCAACAATTGTTGGGCCCTGAGGGACATCAGCTCCCACTGGGAGGGGGGGATTAATTTCCTCAGGCAAGGGTGGGGAGGAGGGATCTGCAGGGTGTGGATTCTCTGCTGAGGGTGGGGAGGTTAATTCCTCAGATAAAGAAAATCCCTCAGAATCCGAGGGTTCAAAATCCTCATCATCATAGTTCTCCCACACATCTCCATCCCAAGTTTCAGGGTTCCACCCTTTCCCCACCAGTGCTCTCACTTTAACTGCTGACACTTTTCGTGGCTGGGAATTAAATTTGCGTTGTAAATCAGCCAACCGTATAATAAGGGCTCCAGCTTGATTTTCTGCTGCTTTAGCTCTTTGGCTGCTGGAGAGAAGATTCTCTTCCAGAGCACACTTGGAAACCTTTAAACTGTTGTTTCGAATCCGGAGCTGGTCATTTTTATCACCGAGCTCCATATTTTCGTCTAACAGTTTATCCAGACATGCTAGGAGCAACAAGGCAACATCATTATTTTCCTGATTTTTCTGCAATTTCTCGAACGTTTTATATATAGAGTCGCTAAATTCCTTGCTTCTCACAAGAGGTGAGTTAGGTGAGTCAAATGGATCTATCTTCATAATTAGATCAAATAGTCTGCACCAAGGATTATCATTCCTCTTCATGCCACCAGGAGAGCCTTCAGTAACTCTAGGCTTCATTGGGTTGGAGAGCTGGCTCCAGAGGCTACCAAGCCCACTAAAGAAATTCATCCTTTCAATTCTGTTTCTCTAGAACCACTTCTGGTACCAAAATCTGTATTAGTCAGGGTTCTCTAAAGAAACAGAAGCAACAGGATGAATATATATAACTATATACAATTTATTGATTTGCTCACGTGACGGAGCTCAACAGTAGCGCCGAACTGGAGAGGCCGGGAATCCAGGGAACTGCTCAGTCCGCAAGGCTGGATGTCTCAGGAGTCCCAGTCTAGTGCTGAAGGCCCGAATGGATTCCAGGAGATCTGCCAGTCTCAGTACACGCTGGGATCCGAAAGGTTGATCACAGCAGCAAGGCAAACTCACCAGATGAGAGAGAGGCAAGCCGCAGGAAGAAGGAAAAAAGGGGCCAGCTCCCGCTGCCGTGGCCTTAAATACTGCCTGCCGGCAGAAGGTAACACCCACATTTGGGGTGGGCCATCCGGGTTGAGGTGGTCCAATCAGAAGACCCTTTTCTCTTATTTGTTCCTTAGTCCAGTCAAGTTGACACCCAGGATTAACCATGACAAGTCCACCCCTTGTCAACTTGACACCCAATAAATAGCCTCTGCTTAAATGTCAATTGCAAACGATGGCAGGGTCATAATTCCACCTAACATGTTATAAGTATCTCATGTGCAATAGCAAAGCATTATATCTTAGAGTAGGTGGTAATGTCCTTGAGAAGAACTTAGTCCTTCAGTATCTAATAACCTAAATATGACAACACTTAACACATATCTCAGTTGCACATTCAAAGGGGAACACAAGTATCCACTTAATATACATACATATATACATATATATATATACATATATAAACAAGCACATTCTTAACCAAATAGGACGAAGGTTAATATCTATTATAATCCACGTTTCTGCAACTGGTCCCGTGGCTTCAGCTGATATTTATGACTACCTTCTTCTACTACCCATTCTGTATTTCCTCCGCCATCAGCAAGCACCTCTGCAGGTCTTGGCTCTTTCCCTGGAGGAGTGACCCATACCTTCATCCCTGAAGGGTCTGGGCCATTTATTGTCCTGTCTGGTTTGGGTTGTTGGAGTTTCCCATTGACCTTAATCATAGGACATGGTAGCACCAGAAGGCGCCCTACAGCATCTCCTGCCTTCCAGACATAATCTTCCTTGCCCCCATTGTGGAGAAAAAGTCCAATTTCCCCATGGTAGTCTGGATCAATCACTCCTCCTACTACTGTTATTCCTTCCTTAGCCTGTTGGCTTAAAGGCAGTAGAAGCCCGAAGTGGCCAGGGGGAAGTCTTAGCTTCCAGTTCAATAGAACGTTTGCTGTATCTCCTGGCAAAAGCACTCCCCCCATTGGAGCCAAAACGTCTAGACCAGCAGAACGCAAGGTCGTGGGTACAGGAAGCAAAAATTTTCCTACTGGGTCACTAGGGGTGATAGTGAGTGGAATCATTCCCATTTCCACCCCTTGGTTCCTGGACCCATGAATTCTGGCTATAGGAGAAACAGTACCATATAGTGGACGCTGATTCAAAGCATATACTGCTTGCTGGAGAACCTTGCCCCAGCCCTCCAGGGTATTGCTACCTAATTGGCGCTGTAACTGTGTCTTCAAGAGGCCATTCCATCGTTCTATCAAGCCAGCTGCTTCTGGGTGGTGGGGAACATGGTAAGACCAGTGGATACCATGACCATGGGCCCACAGTCGCACTTCTTTGGCTGTGAAGTGAGTTCCTTGGTCAGAAGCAATGCTGTGAGGAATACCATGACGGTGGATAAGGCATTCCGTAAGTCCCTGGATGGTAGTTTTGGCAGAAGCATTACGTGCAGGAAAGGCAAATCCATAACCAGAATAAGTATCTATTCCTGTAAGAACAAAACGCTGTCCCCTCCATGATGGAAGTGGTCCAATGTAGTCAACCTGCCACCAGGTTGCTGGCTGGTCACCCCGGGGAATAGCACCATATCGGGGGCTCAATGTTGGTCTCTGCTGTTGGCAAATCTGGCACTCGGCAGCAGCTGTAGCCAGATCAGCCTTAGTGAGTGGGAGTCCATGCTGTTGAGCCCATGCATAACCTCCATCTCTGCCACCATGACCACTTTGTTCATGGGCCCATTGAGCAACAACAGGGATAGCTGGAGAAAGAGGCTGACAATCCACAGAACGAGTCATCCGATCTACTTGATTATTAAACTCATCCTCTGCTGAGATCACCTTTTGATGAGCATTTACATGAGACACAAGTATCTTCACATCCTTTGACCATTCAGAGAGCTCTATCCACATACTTCTTCCCCAAATGTCTTTCTCACCAATTTTCCAGTCATGCTCCTTCCAAGTCCCTGACCATCCAGCCAAACCATTGGCTACAGCCCATGAATCAGTATATAATCGAACCTCTGGCCATTTCTCCTTGCAGGCAAAATGCACAACCATGTGCACTGCCCGAAGTTCTGCCCACTGTGAAGACTTTCCTTCACCAGTGTCCTTTAGGGTTGTTTCAGAAATTGGCTGTAATGCTGCAGCTGTCCACCTCTGGGTGGTGCCTGCATAGCGTGCAGAACCATCAGTAAACCAGGCCCTAGTCTTCTCTTCCTCAGTCAACTGATCATAGGGCAAACCCCATGAAGCCATAGGTGCATGCTTAAGCCCAGGAGACATTGTAACAGGAGTGGGAACCATAGGCATTTGGGCAACTTCTTCATGTAGCTTGCTTGTGCCCTCAGGGCCTGCCCGGGCCCTGTCCCGTATGTACCACTTCCATTTGACAATGGACTGTTGCTGTGCACGTCCTACTTTATGGTCTGGTGGGTCAGATAACACCCAGCTCATGATGGGCAGCTCAGGTCGCATGGTGACTTGGTGGCCCATTGTCAAACGTTCAGTTTCCACTAAGGCCCAATAGCAGGCTAAGAGCTGTCTCTCAAAAGGAGAATAGTTGTTTGCAGATGAAGGTAGAGCCTTGCTCCAAAATCCCAAGGGCCTCCGCTGTGATTCCCCTATGGGAGCCTGCCACAGACTCCAGACAGCATCTCTATCTGCCACTGATACCTCAAGCACCATTGGGTCTGCTGGATCATATGGCCCTAGGGGCAGAGCAGCCTGCACTGCAGCCTGGACCTGTTGAAGAGCCTTTTCCTGTTCCAAGCCCCACTCAAAGTTTGCTGCCTTACGAGTCACCTGATATATGGGTCGTAGTAACACACCCAGATGAGGAATGTGCTGCCTCCAGAATCCAAAAAGACCCACCAGACGTTGTGCTTCTTTCTTGGTGGAGGGAGGGGCCAGGTGCAACAACTTATTCTTTACCTTAGAAGGAATGTCTCTGCATGCTCCACACCACTGAACTCCTAGAAACTTCACCGAGGTAGATGGCCCTTGAATTTTAGTTGGATTTATTTCCCATCCTCTCATGCGCATATGCTTTACCAACAAGTCTAGGCTAGCTGCTACCTCCTGTTCACTGGGTCCAATCAACATAACATCATCAATATAGTGGACCAGTGTGATATTTTGTGGAAGAGTCAGGCGATCAAGATCCCTTCTAACTAAGTTATGGCACAACGCTGGAGAGTTAACATACCCCTGAGGTAAGACAGTAAAGGTATACTGTTGGCCTTGCCAGCTGAAAGCAAATTGCTTCTGGTGGTCCTTATGAACCGGTATTGAGAAAAAAGCATTGGCCAGATCAATAGCTGCATACCAGGTACCAGGAGACATATTAATCTGCTCGAGTAAGGACACCACATCTGGTACAGCGGCTGCAATTGGTGTCACTACTTGGTTGAGTTTTCGATAGTCAACTGTCATTCTCCATGATCCATCTGTCTTTTGCACAGGCCAAATTGGAGAGTTAAATGGAGATGTGGTAGGAATCACCACCCCTGCATCTTTCAAATCCTTGATAGTGGCATTAATCTCCGCAATCCCTCCAGGGATACGATACTGTTTTTGGTTCACTATTTTCCCTGGTAGAGGCAACACCAATGGTTTCCATTTGGCCTTTCCAACCATAATAGCCCTCACTCCACAGATCAGGGAACCAATGTGGGGATTCTGCCAATTTCTAATTATATCTATCCCAATTATACATTCTGGGACTGGGGAAATAACTACGGGATGCGTTCTGGGACCCACTGGGCCCACCGTGAGTCGGACTTCAGCCAAAACTCCATTTATCACCTGACCTCCATAGGCCCCTACTTTAACCGGAGGGCCACAATGCTTTTTAGGGTCTCCTGGGATCAGTGTCAACTCAGAACCAGTATCCAATAGGCCTCGAAAAGTCTGATTATTTCCTTTTCCCCAGTGTACAGTTACCCTAGTAAAAGGCCTCAGGTCCCTCTGGGGAAGGACAGGAGGAAGGCAAACAGCATAACTCTTTGGTATTGTGACAAGGTCCTTCCTCACTGGAACCCGGCCACCCCTTCATTCAAGGGGTTCTGGGTCTGTGAACTGTCTCAAGTCTGGAAACTGGTTAACTGGACAGGATTCGCTACTGCTGAAATCCAGTGTTGACTTCCTGTCATTTGTTCTAGAGCTTTTCTGCTTATACAGATCAAATAAAAACTTAGTAGGCTTCTTATGTATTTGGTTCCTGGGAACACCATAATTAATTAGCCAGTTCCAAAGATCATTTTGGGTCATGCCATTATAGGCATTGTTTTGCCTTTGCCACCCATTATGATAATTATGGTAATTACGCTCATCTGGCCTTTGGCGATTCAGTGCTGCCACCTGATGCCTACCCTGAGGTCCTGTTAAACCTATTATGTGTACATTTAATTTATGCAAGCGAGCAACAACTTCTCTAACTGTAAAATCTGGCATAAGAAATACAGCAAAGACAAAGCTCTTCAAATGTTCTGGTGTCTCTCTCAGTACTTTCCATCTTATAAATTTAGTGAATGGCATGTCCTCTGGGTCCTCATATTGTGGAGAATGTGGTTTTACACTTCGAATCCACTCGAGCATGCCCATCTGCCTGACCCTCACAATCCCTTCATCAATACTAAGCCAAGGAATATCAGGCATCTCTAACTCGCTGTTAGTAGGCCATGTTTTAATAAATACATCAGCCAACCATTCAAATAAACTTTTAACACCTTTTTTAACTGCTCAAGCTTCCATGTTAAACCTAGAATCTCTACTCAGTGGGCTCATATCGATAAACTCAGTATGATCCAATTTTATATTCCTTCCACCATTATCCCACACCCTTAAAATCCATTCCCACACATATTCCTTAGGCTTCTGCCGGAATAAATTGGCAAACTCATTAATTTCTTTAGTGGTGTAGTGCACCTCCTCGTGCACACTTTCTATCTCACCTTTAGGGGCTTGCTTAGATTTCAATCTGGTTATAGATCTAGAAGCCACAATTGTTGGGCCCTGAGGGACATTAGTTCACACTGGGAAGGGAAGATTATTTTCCTCAGGCAAGGATGGGGAGGAGGGATCTGCAGGGTGTGGATTCTCTGCTGAGGTTGGGGAGATTAATTCCTCAGATAAAGAAAATCCCTCAGAATCCGAGGGTTCAAAATCCTCATCATCGTGGTTCTCCCACACATCTCCATCCCAAGTTTCAGGGTTCCACCCTTTCCCCACCAGTGCTCTCACTTTGACTGTTGACACTCTTTGTGGCTGGGAATTAAATTTGCGTTGTAAATCAGCCAAACGTATAATAAGGGCTCCAGCTTGATTTCCTGCCGCTTTAGCTCTTTGGCTGCTGGAGAGAAGATTCTCTTCCAGAGCACACTTGGAAACTTTTAAACTGTTGTTTCGAATCCGGAGCTGGTCATTTTTATCACTGAGCTCCTTATTTTCCTCTATCACTTTATCCAGAGATGCTAGGAGCAACCAGACAGCATCATTATTTTCCTTATTTTTCCTCAATTTCTCAAATGTTTTATATATAGAGTCGCTAAATTCCTTGGTCCTCATAAGAGGCGAGTTAGGTGAGTCAAATGGATCTATCTTCATAATTACATCAAATAGTCTGCACCAAGGATTATCATTCCTCTTCATGCCACCAGGAGAGCCTTCGGTAACTCTAGGATTCATTGGATTGGAGAGCTGGCTCCAGAAACTACCAAGGCTCCTAAAGAAATTCATCCTTTCAATTCTGCTTCTCTAGAACCACTCCTAGTACCAAAATCTGTATTAGTCAGGTTCTCTAAAGAAACAGAAGCAACAGGACGAATATATAGCTATATACAATTTATTGATTTGCTCATGTGACAGAGTTCAAGTAATGCAACAATAGCTGCACCACACTGGAGAGGCTGAGAATCCAGGGAACTGCTCAGTCTGCAAGGCTGGATGTCTCAGTAGTCCCAATCTGGTGCTGAAGGCCAGGTGGATTCCAGGAGATCTGCCAGTCTCAGTTCATGCTGGGATCCGAAGGGTTGATCACAGCAGCAAGATAAACTCACCAGTGAGAGAGAGGCAAGGCACAGGAAAAAAGGGACCAGCTCCCTCTGCCATGGACTTTTATACTGCCTGTCGGCAGAAGGTAATGCCCACATTTGGGGTGGGCCATCCGGGTTGAGGCAGTCCAATCCAAAGATCTTTTTTCTCTTATTTGTTCCTTAGTCCAGTCAAGTTGACACCCAGGATTAACCATCACAATAACAATGTGGCATTTTGAGAGGACAGTAGACCATTTGGATGGAACAGTATAGTACTATGATGAGACAAGCAATCATTAATGAGATAGTGGTCCATGGTGTAACAATGTATCATTGTGACAGGACAATAGACCATTGGGATAAACAATGGAACATTGTGATGAAAGAGTAGATCATTGTGATGCAACAGCAGACAATTGTGATAGAACAAGAAAAAATGAATCATTGTAACTAATGAGACAGAGATCTTGTTATGGAACAGTGATATAACAATGGAGTGTTGAAATGACATAGGTGAGCAATTCGATAGGACAGAGGACCATTGCATTGCAACAATGCAGCATTGTGATAGGACACTGTCCTAGTTTGTCTTCCATTGCTGTGACAAAACACTCTGACTGACACCAACTTAGGGAGGAAAAGGTTTATTCAGCATACATCTCCTGAGTCACAGTTCATCACTTAGGGAGCCCAAGGCAGGAACTCAGGGCAGGAACCTGGAGGCAGGAGCTGAAGCACAGGCCATGGAAGAACGCTGTTCACTAGCTTGCTCCCCTGGCTCATGCCCAGCCTGCCTTCTTATACAGTACACAACAACCTGTCCAGGGTGGCACCACTCTTGTGGGCTGGGCCATCCCACACTGCTCAACCATCAAGACAATACCCCACAGATGTGGCCACAGGCCAATCCAATGGAGCCAATTCCCCAGTTGAGGCTCCCTCAACCCAGGTGTGTCAAGTTGACACTAAAGCTATCCAGCACAGACACTCTACCATTGGGATGAAATAATGGAAAGTTGTGATCAGATAGAGGAGTGTTGTAATAGGGAAAGCAGACCATTTAGCTACATTAGAGCATTGTGATGAGACAGGAGAATATTTTATGGGATAGTTGAACACCCTGATGCAGTACTTGTGTTGAGAAAGTGGCACCTTGTGATGAGATACTGGAGAACTGTGATGAGACAATGAACTTTGAGATGGAAAAATAGAACATCATTATGGAACAATGCAGCATTGTGATAGGGAAGTGCAGCATGGTGATGCAACATGGACTACTGTGATGAGAGTGAGGCAATAAGTAAGAAAATATACCATTATGATTAAAAAGTAGAGCATTATGATAGAACAATCTATCATTGAGATGCAATAATGGAGCATTGTAATGAGGCAGGAAAGCCCTGTGATGGGACATTGGACCACTGTATTCAGATAGAGGGCCATTGTGGTATAACGATGCATTATTGTGATAGAACGGTTGACCATTTTGATGCAACATTATTATAGGACAGTGGACTGCTGTAATACAACAATGTAGCCTTGTAATGAGACAATGGAGCACTGTGGGATAAGTGGACCACTGTGATGTGACAATGAAGCATTGTTATAAGAGAGGGGAGCACTGAAATGGGACAGAATACCATTCTGACATAACTATTGAGTACTGTGATGGGGAAGTGGACTGTTGTGATGTAATAACTGAGCACTGTTATAGTAAAGAGCACTGGGATTCAATAATGGAGCATTTCTGTGAGAGTGTATAGCATTGTGATGGGACAAGGAACCACTAAGATGGAAAAATAGAGCATTGTGATGAGACAACTGAGTATTGTCATGGGAGAGTGGAACACTGTAAGGCAGCAGTGGAGCATTTTGATAAGACATAAGATCACTGTGATGAGAAAGTAGATGTCTATAATGAGAGTCAATATTTTGCTGTGATAGTGGATCATTGTGATTTGATAATTGAGATTTTGACAAGATGTTTGACAAGTGTGATGCAACAATGGGGTATTGTAATCGGACAGTGGATCACTGTGATAGAACAATGGAATATTGTGATGAAATGGTGAAACAATGTTTGGGGACAGTGGACCATTGCTATGTAAAAATGTAGTACTGTGATATGATGGTGGACTACCATGATGCAACAGTGGAGCACTGTGATGAGATAATAGAGCATTGAAAACAGAGAGTGGACCATTGTAATACAAATCTAAAGCATTGTGATAAGACTGGTGACCTTGTTGGGTAATAGAGGAACATTTTGAAGAGACAGTAGAATATTGTGGTGTATTAATGGAGCATTGTGATTAGACTATTAGTATTAACTGTGAACCAACCATTAACCATGTGATGAGATAGTGGAATGTAATGGGTCAGTGGACCATTGCTATGTAACAATGGAATATTACGACAAGACAGTGTAAAATTGTGATTGGACATGGACCATTTTGATGAACAATGCTGCATTGTGATGGGACAGTGGATCACTGTCATGACACAGTGGATTGTTTTGCTAGGATAGTGGTCCACTGTGATGTAAAAAATGGAGCATTGTGATGAGACAGGGCAGCACTGTGGTGGGAGACGGGACCGCTGACATGCAACAATGGAACATGTGATAGGACACAATGGAGTACTGTGATAGGCCATCACTGTGACATGAAAATCAAGCTCAGTGATGACTCACTGAACAATTTTGATGGAATAATAGACCTCTGTGATACAGCACTTGAGCATTTTGGTGAGACATCATAGCATTGTGATATTGGAAGAGACTGTGGTGATGCAACTATGGAGAACTGTGATGAGACAGTGAAGAACTGTGATGGGAAAGCATATTGTGACTTGAGTGTACAGAGCTTAGAGTGGGGATTTCCCAGAACCACCTGAAGCACAGGTAGGGGCCGGGCACTTCAGCCAGGCTGATTGTTGGATAGTTGTATCATTGTCTTGTGTGACTGTGGGGGCTTGAGTCACCCTCCTAGCTATTTAAAGGTGGGCCTGTTGTCACTGTGAGACCTGAGTGCACAGAGCTTAGATCAGAGATTTCCCAGGACCACCTGAAGCACAGGTAGAAGCCGGGCACTTCAGCCAGGTGGATTGTTGGATAATTGTATCATTGTCTTGTGTGGGGGGTGGAGTCACCCTGCTATATGGTTTTAAAGGTGGGCCTGTTGCCACTGTGAGACTTGAATGCACAGAGATTAGATCGGAGATTTCCCAGGACTACCTGAAGCACAGAGTACTGGGGCACAGGCAAAGTGAGCCCCCCCAACTGGAATTGCTGAGGGAGTGTCCAAGTGCAACCACAATAGTGATTCCAGGGCCAGAGGCAAGGCAATAAATGAAACAGTGAACCTGAGACACCTCTAGTCCCTCATCATCAAGCCCTAGAAACAACCTAGAGAAACTGGCTGGCAGGAAGCAGAGTGAGCACAGTGCTCAGCAGGGTACCAACTGGGTTGTTCCCTACCAGATTTTTTTTGGAGAACCTTGAGAACAGAAAGGGAAGAGTGAGTTAGACTTCCAATATATAAACAAATTGAAAGCCTGAAACCTACACAAGTCAACACTCCATAAACAAAGAGGGGAAAAAAGGCATCTGAAGGAGACAAGCAAAGCAAGCCTTTAACACAGCAAAGATGCATTTGGGATTCACATCAGAGTACAGACAAAGGGAAACCCACATGCCAGGGGCACGATGAAGGGACAGAATGGGAAAGGAGCAGGATAATTCCACACCAAGCTCCCCGAGTTGGTCCAGGACACGGATCTTAGAGAGACAATTGTAGACATATTCAAAGAAATCAAAGAATATAAAGAACAAGTCAGAGAACTAAGGAGAGAGAATTAAAAACTCAAGAAGGACCTAGAGGGAGACAATGACAAACTCTGGAAGGACGTGGAAACACTGAGAAGATCCCATGCTGAAATAAAAAGGAAACTAACCATGAAGCAAGGAGCTACAGGAAGAGATTGAGAAGCTCCAAAAGGGAAGTGGAAATATTAAAGAAACCACAGGATGAAATGAAAAAGGAACTCAAACACTCATCCAATCAAGAGGAAAGGAACAGAAAAAAACAAGAAGTACAATGGAGGAAGCATTAAAAAATAATATCCGACCTGAAAGATAACACAGAACAACTAAAACCCTCACGTAAAGATTATGAAAAATTTAAAAATATACAAAAGTGGAACAACCTGGAAATGTGGGACACTATGAAAAGATCAAACCTAAGCATCATAGAATAGAGGAAGGAGAAGACTCCCAAGAGAATGGTATTGAGAAGATCTTCAACAGAATAATAGATGAAAATTTCCCCAGACTAAAAAAAGACAAACCCATACAAATAAAAGAAGCACATAGAACTCCAAACAGAAAAGATCAGAAAAGAAACTCCACACACAATATCATAGTTAAAACACTAGACACTCAAAACAAACACAAAATTCTGAAAGCCACAAGAGAAGAACAAGTTACATATAAGGGGAAACCTATCAGCATTATAGCTGACTTTTCAGTGCAAACTATGAAAGCAAGAAGAACATGGACAAAAGTATTCCTAGTGTTAAATGACTATAGATGCCAACCCAGGTTACTACACCCAGCAAAAATGTTGATTCTAATTGAAGGAGAGAGAGAAAATCTTCCACGACATAAACAAGATGATAGAATACATGTCTGGAAAACCAACCCTTCAGAGAATACTTGAAGCAATTCAAAGGACAGAAGAGAAGAACAACTATCCCCAGGCATCTAGAAAGAGAAGTTAATAAAAGCATAACTATGGAAGTAGAAACCTAGACCAAAAATGCAAATGGGTAATAAGGTGAAAGGAAGCACCACCAATTTCTCAATTATAACCTTAAATATGAATGGACTGAATTCCCCAATCAAAAGACATAGACTGCGAGATTGGATTAGGAAACAGAACCCATCTGTATGTTGTCTACAAGAAACCCATCTCACACTCAAGGATAGGCACCAACTTAAGGTGAAAAGATGGAAAAAAGTATTCCAAGCAAATGGTACCAAAAAAAAAAAAAGCAAAAGTTGCTATTTTAATATCAGACAAAATAGACTTCAAAGTAAAAGAAATCAGAAGAGACAAAGAGGGCCATTACATCTTTATCAAAAGAAGAATTGACCATGAAGATTTCACAATCATAAATATATATGCACCAAACTTTGGTGCACCAAACTTTATAAAGACAATTCTCCAGGACCTCAAGGCACAGATTAACCCCAGCACACTCATAGTAGGGGACTTCAATACCCCATTGAGCCCTTTGGACAGGTCAACTAGACAAATAATAAAAAGAGAGACATCTGAACTGAATGATATGATACACCAAATGCACCTCACAGACATCTACCGAATATTCAACCCAAATACCAGAGAACACACTTTCTACTCAGCACCCCAAAGAACATTCTCCAACCAGGCATGGTGGTGCATGCCTTTAATCCTAGCACTCAGGAGGCAGAGGCAGGCGGATCTTTGAGAGTTCAAAGCTAGCCTGGTCTATAGAGTGAGTTCCAGGACAGCTGGGACTACAAGGAGACCCTGTCTCAAAAAGAAAGAAAAAAAAATTCTCCAAAATCGACCACATACTGGGACACAGAAAAAAAATCTCAACAAATACAAAAAGATAGAAATAATTTCATGCATTCCATCAGACCACAGTGCGATAAAGCTCTATATCAACACCAGGATAAGCCCTACTATGTACAAGAACACATGGAGACTAAACAACACATTCCTGAATAATGAATGAGTCAAGGAAGAAATAAAAAAATAAATAAAAGTATTCCTTGAACTCAATGAAAATGACAATACAATACCACAAAAACTATGGGATACTTTAAAAGCTGTCCTAAGAGGGAAGTTTATAGCCTACATTAAAAAACAAAACAAGGGGCTGGAGAGATAGCCTAGCAGTTAAGAGCACCGATTGCTCTTGCAGAGGACCCAGGGTTCAATCCCCAGCACCCACATGGCGGCTAAGAACCATCTATAACTCCAATTCCAGGAGAACTCCAGTTCCAGGGGAATCCGAGACCCTCTTCTGACCTCAGCGTCATTGCACGACATGAGTGCACAAACCTACATGCAGACAGTACATTCATACACATACAGAAATAAATAAAATTTTAAAAAAAGAAAAAAAAAAGAAACTCATAAAAAAAAAACAGAAAGAGTACAAGTGAACTATCTAACACTGTAGCTAAAAACACTTGAGAGACAACAACAAATGACCCCTAAACACAACAGACAGGAAGAAATAACAAAACTAGGAGCAGAAATCAATGAAATAGAAACAAAGAAAACAGTACAAAAAAATCAATGAATCCAAAAGTTGATTCTTTGAGAGAATAAACAACATAGAAAGAAAGAAAGAGCAACTCCAAATCAATAGAATTCATGATGAAAGGGGAAATATCACAACAGACAATGAAAAGATCCAGACAATTGTACAGGAATACTTCAAAAATCTATACTCAACTTCTGCATCAATAATTTTGAGAGAGACTGAGAAAAAGATGAAAAACATGTTTGGCAGAATGCATGAACTCTGGTGGGGTGGGGTTAGGAAAGGGGGCACAGGTCTAAATTTGATTTGTAATGTAATTTGATTTGTATGAAATGCACAGAGATTCAATAAAACATTGATTTAAAAAAACCTATACTCTCTGGGCGTGGTGGCGCACACATTTAATCCTAGCACTTGGGAGGCAGAGGCAGGCGGATCTTTGTGAGTTCAAGGCCAGCCTGGTCTACAGAGCGAGTTCCAGGACAGCTGGGGCTACAGGTAGACCCTGTCTCGAAAAGAGAAAACAAAACAAACAAACAAAAAAAAAACCTATACTCTACTAAGTTTGAAAACCTAAGAGAAGGGCTGGAGAGATGGCCTAGTGGTTAAGAGCACCGACTACTCTTGCAGAGGACCCAGGTTTGAGCCCCACCCACATTGCGGCTGAGAACCATCTTTAACTCCAGTTCCAGGGGAATCCGACACCCTCTACTGACCTCCGTGGCATTGAACAACACGGGTGCACAAACCTACATGCAGACCGTACATTCATACACATAAAAAAATAAATAGGCTGGGTGTGGTGGTGCACACCTTTAATCCTAGCACTTGGGAGGCAGAGGCAGGCAGATCTCTGTGAGTTCAAGGCCAGCCTGGTTGACAGAGTTCCAGGACAGCTGGGGCTACAGGGAGACCCTGTCTAAAAAATACAAAAAAAAATTAAATTTAATTTAAAACAACAACCACAACAACAAAAGAAAACCTAAGAGAAGTGGATGAATATCTGAAATCCTGGGACTCACCAATGCTTAACCAAGAAGAGATTGATAGCTTAAACAGACCCATAATATATGAAGAAATTGAAAATGAAATAAGAAACCTCCCAACTAAAAAAAGCCCAGGCCCAGATGGTTTCATGGCAAAATTCTATAAAACATTTCAAAAGGACTTACAGCCATTATTACTCAAATTGTTCAGAAGGAAACAAGCAGAGGGAAATCTCCCAAATTCTTCTATGAAGCCACTCTAATACCAAAACCAGGCAAAGATACAACCAAAAAGGAGAACTATAGACCCATCTCATCAATGAACACAGATGCAAAAGTTCTCAACGAAATACTTGCAAAGTGCATACAGACCCACATCAAAAAGATCATCCATCATGACCAAGTTGGATTCATACCAGAAATGCTGGGATGGTTCAACATTTGAAAACCAATAAATATCATAAAACACATAAATGGACTGAAAGACAAAAACCACACGATCATCTCAATTGATGCAGAAAAAAAACTTTTGGTTTGTTTTTTGTTTTTTTAGAAAAAAACTTTTGAAAAAAATCCAGCATCCCTTCATGCTTAAAATTCTTGAGTGAATTGGATTGGAGGGATCATTCCTCAGTGTAATCAAAGCCATATACAAGAAACCCACAGCCAACATCATCCTAAATGGAGAAAAGACAGAAACATTCCCCTTAAAGGTAGGAACTCAGCAAGGCTGGCCCTTGTCACCACTCCTCTTCAATATAGTGCTTGAAACGCTTGCTAGAGCAATAAAGAAAGAAAAGGAAATTAAAGGAGTACTAATTGGAAGAGAGGAAGTCAAGCTATCCCTTGTTGCTGATGATAATAGTTTACCTAAGGGCTGCTAAAAACTCCACCAGAAAACTTCTAGAAACGATTAAGAATTTCAGTAAAGTGGCAGGATACAAAACTAACCTTGAAAAATCAGTAGCCTTTCTTTACACCAACAACAAGCAACTGAAGAAGGAATACAAGGAGACCTTCCCAATCACAATAGCCTCAAAAACAATAAAATACCTAGTAACAAACCTAACCAAAGACACAAAAGATCTCTACAAAAAACTTTTAAATCCCTGAAGAAGGAAATTGAAGACTTCAGAAGATGGAAAGAACTCCCATGCTCATGGATTGGAAAAAATAATATAGTAAAAAGGTCTATTCTATGCAAATTAATATACACATTCAATGCAATCCCAATTAAAATCCCCATGAGTTTCTTCACAGGCTTGGGAAAAAAATCCTTAATTTCATATGGAAAAATAAAAGACACTGAATAGCCAAAGCAACCCTGAGCAAAAAGAGCAATACATGGAGGAACTCTATACCAGACTTCAAACTATACTGCAAGGCTATAGTCATAAAAACAGCTTGGTACTGGCACAAAAATAGACCTGTTGACCAATGGAACAAAACTGAAGATCCAAACTTGAGCACATACAATTTCAGCCACCTCTTATTTGACAAGGGGACCAAGAAGACGTAGTGAGGAAAGACAGCATCTTCATGAAATGGTGTTTGCAAAACTGGATCACCACTTGTAGAAGAATAAAGTTAAACCCCTACCTCTTGCCCTGCACAAAATTCAACTCCAAATGGATCAAAGACCTCAATGTAAAACCCAAAACTCTGAAGGTGATAGAAGAAAAAGTTAGCAGCAGCCTTTGAGAAATAGATATAGGAAAAGACTTTCTAAATCAGACAGCAGCTGTGCAGGAAATAAGGCCAACATTGACAAATGGGACCTCATTAAACTCAAAAGCTTCTGTACAGCAAAAGAAACAATCAAGGAAGTAAAGAAAAAACCCACAGAGTGGGATGAAACCTTCACTTCAGATACATCTGACAAAGCATTGATTTCCAGACTATATAAACTACTCAAAAAACAAAGAAGAAAGAAAAAAAATGACTCACTCAAAATATGGAGCAAAGAGCTGAACAGAGACTTCACAAGTGAGGAATTAGAGATGGCTGAGAAACATCTTAAAAAGTGTTCAGTGTCACTAATAATTAAGGAAATGCAAATTAAAACCACTTTAAGATATCTTACTCCAATAAGACTGGCTAGGTTAAAGAAAACAAATGATAAAGAAAAAGAAAACAAATGATATCAAGTGCTGGAGAGGTTGTGGGGAAAGGGGAACACTCATCCCCTGCTGGTGGGAATGTAAACTCCTACAACCGCTTTGGAAAGCAGTGTGGAAAATCCTTAAAAGATTCAAAATGTGGGGCTGGAGAGATAACCTAGTGGTTAAGAGCACTGACTGCACTTGCAGAGGACCCGGGTTCAATCCCCAGCACCCACATGGCGGCTAAGAACCATCTGTAACTCCAATTCCAGGAGAATTCCAGTTCCAGGGGAATCCGAGACCCTCTTCTGACCGAGACCCTCTTCTGACCTCCGCAGCATTGCACGACACAGGTGCACAAACCTACATGCAGACAGTACATTCATACACATACAAAAATAAATAAAAAGAAAAAGAAAAAAAGATGTTTAAAAAAAAAAAAAAGATTCAAAATGTGCTTTCCACCTGACCCAGTCATACAACTCCTGGGTATATACCCACAAGACTCATCCTACCGCAGAGATACATGCGCAGCCATGTTTATTGCAGCTCTCTTCACAATAGTGAAGAGATGGAACCAACTCAAGTGCCCCTCAACTGATGAGTGGATAGAGAAAGTGTGGTACACCTACACAATGGAGTTCAATGCAGCAGTAAAGAAAGATGACATCATGAACTCTGCAGATAAATAGATGGAACTAGAAGATATTACGTTAAGTGAAGTATCACAGTGCCAGAAAAACAAACAATGAATGGTAACCCTCATCTCTGGATGCTAGCACCAAGTACCTAGTTGTAAGGCAAACTAAGCAATGTTAATGTTATATTCCTTGTGATCTGAAAACAACTCTACTCTTATACTGTGAATCCCTTAACAGGTTCTAGAATTAAGCTACCACTTATTTTCAGACTTTAGGCAGTTTTGGTATATGGAGTGGAGGGTATGTATGCACAAAATTAAAAGAATGAAGAAAAAGGGGCTGGAGAGATGGCCTAGAAGTTAAGAGCGCCGACCGCTCTTGCAGAGGACCCAGGTTCGATCCCCAGCACCCACATGGCGGCCGAGAACTGTCTGAAACTCCAATTCCAGGAGAACTCCAGTTCTGGGGGAATCCAACACCCTCTTCTGACCTCCGCGGCATTGCACGACACGGGTGCACAGACTTGCATGCAGACAGTACATTCATACACATACAGAAATAAATAAAAGTTTAAAAAATTAATAAAAAAAAGAAGGAAGAAAAAAACTAGTTTATCATGACATTGTGTCTAACCACAGTATTTATTTTATGGGGATATTTAGTATTTCTTATACAAGGCTGTTTGAGCTTTTGTCCGAGCCTTTTCTAAAATATTATACAGTAGTTAAAAAGTATCAGGCTGGTGTAACTTAGCCTTTCTGGATGTTTAATGACCATACTAATGCCCATGCCAATTTGGCCAAGGCACTTAAGGGATAACTTTGTTCCTGCCCCCAGAGGTCAACTAAGTCCCAGGGGACTATGCATGGGGCCAGCTCTTGAAATGTCCTGCAAATGTGAGTCACCAGTCTTCCTGTTCAGGGAGGTCTTGGAGATCCACTAATGGAACTTCCGCCAGTGTCCAGTCTATAAAGAGGAAAATCTGCACATGCTTCAAAAAGGGAAGCCTGGTCTAGCAAGACCTGACTTTGTCCTTGAGTGGATGGAATGGGTAAAAGAAAAGCCAACAGGAGCCACGGGCTCCCTCCCCCCCCCCGCCTTAAAAAACCCTGAGTGACCCCTGAAGACCAGATCCTCAGCTGACATAGAGAAAACAAAAACCTTGGTTAATCTGTGTGGCCTTAAACATCCAAAAGGAAAGTATAACCAGGGGAAAAAAAAAGTATCAGGCTGGTGTAACAGCCTTTCTGGATGCTTAATGACCATACTTAATGCCCATACCAATTTGGCCAATGGTCCTAAAGGATAACTTTGTTCCTTGTCCTCAGAGGTCAACTAAGTCCCAGGGGATTATGCATGGGGACATCTGTTGAAATGTCCTGCAAATGTGAGTCACCCGTCTTCCTGTGCAGGGAGGTCTTGGAGATCCACTAATGGGACTTCATCCAGTATCCAGCCTATAAAGAGGAAAGTCTTCTCATGCTTCAAAGAGGGAAGCCTGGTCTAGCAAGACATGACTTGGTACTTGAGTGGATGGAACTGGTAAATGAAAAGCCAAAAGAAGCCAAGAGGCTCCCTCCCCACTTCTAAAACCTGAGGACCAGATCCTCAGCTGAGCTAGAAAAAATGAAAACCTTGGTTAATCTAGGCCAACAGTGTGGCCTTAAGCATCAAAAAGGAAAGTATAACCATAAATAATTAATAAGACCTGAGAAATTGTACTTCAGGTAAACTTGGGATCTTAGTAAAAAGACAAAAAGGTTAAAAAAAAAAAGTTAAAAAAAAAAACACTCTTTTGCCTATCTTACTGGCAAGTGCAGCTACCCTGAGGCTTCCACTGCTTTTGCTATCCTTCAAAGACATGAGACACAGCTTTTCAACCTTCATGTCTTTCCAAGAATCCTCCAAACCTTTAGTGCCAGATGGGGACTGCTGAGACAACCAGTTTATGGACTGAGCTACTGCTGGGGTTTCAGCCTCTTCAGAGTATTGATTACCATTGTTGAACTACCCAGGTTCTATCATTGAGACTAGTACAGGAGGATCAAGACAGGACGTGGTGCTTACTGGACCTCATTTGGTGACCATGGGAAGGGAAAACCGCAGTGTGGAGCACAAGGGCAGAACTGATGGTTGTTTGGACTTGCCAAGGAGGAAACTTCAAACGTGACATCTTTCAGCCTAATAAAGAAGGAGGAGGAGGAGAAGGAGGAGGAGAAGGAGGAGAAGAAGAAGGAGGAGGAGGAGAATAAATCATAAGCTTAAGATGCTAAAGTCTAAAAAAATTTTTTTTAATTTAAAAAGATGCTAAAGTTATGTGGCATGCATATTTTGGAGTGATACAAATTGGAAGGAGCAAGAACAACAACAACAACAAGACTGGGTCAAAGAACTGACTAAAATGGTGAACTTCTGCTTGAAACAGTAAACTTCTGCATTTTTTTAATGTTTATGAGTGTACTGCTGCATATTGGTTGTTGCACCCATGCCGTGCAATGCCATGAAGGTCAGAAGAGGGTGTCAGATTCCCCTGGAACTGGAGTTAAAGATGGTTCTTAGCCGCCATGTGGGTGCTGAGAATCCAACCCCGGTCCTCTGCAAGAGCAGTCAGTGCTCTTAACCACTGAGCCATCTCTCCAGCCCCAATTTCTTCATTTTAAAAGAGACTAAGGAAAATATGAAAAACATGTTCAGCAGAATGCATGAGCTCTGGTGGGGTGGAGGAGCAGGGAAGGGGGAACGGGTCTAGATTTGATTGGAAATTTTGTATGAAATGCAAAAAGCTTCAATAAAAATTGGCTTTGAAAAAACAAAGCCCTATTGTTTCATCCACTATATCATCGTAATGCCCAGCTGTTTCTACACAATGTCTCATTGTTACATCCTAATTGGCCAGTGTCTTATAATTATAATCCAATGATACAGCAATCCTGTATTATTAAATCACATCAGTCCACTGTACCATCACGATGCTCAGCAATCTCTATGTGATACTCCATTGTGGCATCACAATGGCCTACTATCCTATTTAAATGCTGCATTGTTGCATAACAGGTTCAACTGTCACATCTCAATACTCTATTGTCCAGTGTTCCCTGGACAGCACTATGTGTAACTGTCTCATTATAATGCCTCCAGTTTTGCAGCACGGTCCCCACTCTCTTGTTATAATGTTTCATTATTAAATCACATTCTTCCTTTGTACCATTATAATGCTAAACAATCTCTACATAATACTCCATTGTTGCATCGCAATAATCTAATATCCTATCAAAATGTTGAATTGTTGCATCAAAATAGTCCATTGTCCCAATCCACTGATGCGCTGTCTATTAACAAATGGCAAATGTGGGGCTGTAGAGGTGGCTCAGTGATTAAGAGCACTGCCTGCTCTTGCAAGAGACCTGGATTTGCTTCCCACCATCCATGGTAGCTAACGACTGTCCATAACTCCAGTTCCAGAAGATCTAATGCCCTCTTCTGCTCTCCACAGGCATTGTGTGACATGGGTGCACTTATATACATGCAGGCAATACACTCATACACATAAAATTTAAAAATTAAAAAATAATGGGCAAGCATTACATCTAACAGTCCATTTAACCATCACAATGCTTCTCTGTTTCATCCCAGCACTCCGCTGTCACATCACAGTGGCTCTCTGTCCTGTTACAGCACTCCACTGTCACATCACAGTGGCTCTTGGTCCTGTTACAGCACTCCACTGTCACATCACAATGACTCTCTGTCCTGTTACAGCACTCCACTGTCTCATCACAGTGGCTCTCTGTCCTGTTACAGCACTCCACTGTCTCATCACAGTGGCTCTCTGTCCTGTTACAGCACTCCACTGTCACATCACAATGGCTCTCTGTCCTGTTACAGCACTCCACTGTCACATCACAATGGCTCTCTGTCCTGTTACAGCACTCCACTGTCACATTACAATGGCTCTCTGTCCTGTTACAGCACTCCACTGTCACATCACAGTGGCTCTCTGTCCTGTTACAGCACTCCACTGTCACATCACAGTGGCTCTCTGTCCTGTTACAGCACTCCACTGTCACATCACAGTGGCTCTCTGTCCCATTACAGCACTCCACTGTCACATCACAGTGGCTGTCTGTCCTGTTACAGCACTCCACTACACATCACAGTGGCTCTCTGTCCTGTTACAGTGCTCTACTCTCACATCGCAATGCTTCCCTTTCTCATCACAGTTCTCAACTGTTCCATCACAACATGCCATTCTCTCATCTCAGTGCTGCATTGTTATATTACATTGGTCCACTGTACCATTCCAATGCTCCACTGTCTCATCACAATGATCCACTCTCCAGTAACAATGCCTTACTATCCCCTCCCAACTGATAATCGTCCCAGAACAATGCTCCTCTTTATTGTCAGAATTCTCTACCAATAGATCACAATAACCTACTGTCTCATTCTAATGCTCAATTGTTACATCACATTGGTCCCTGAGAATGTATTACATTGCTAAACAGTCCCTACATATTTTGCATTGTTGCATCACAATGGTCCACTGTTTTGTCACTATGCTGCATTTTTGCATTACACTGGTCCATGCTCCCAACTCTGTGCTCAGTGTCGCATCACAATGGTCCATATTGGATCACAGTTGCTTGCTGTCCCTTCACAGTGCTCCCTTCTTTCATCCCAACACTCCTTCAATACATCCCATAGTCCAGTGTCTAATCACAGTGGTCCATTGTTCCCACCCAATGCTCCTAATGTCTTATCGCAATGATCCATTACTGCATCCAAATGTTCAATCACAATGCTCCACTGTCTCATCACAGTTTTCTTTGTCTCATCACAATGGCTTAATATTTCATCAGAAGATATGTTTAATATAATTTTTCATTGTTTCACAATAGTCCACTGTCCCATAGCAATGCTCCACTGTCTCAAGACAATGCTCCATACTTGCGTCAAGATGGTCTACTAACCTAACAAAATGTTCTACTATATTACCACGATGGTCCCGTGACCCTTGATAATACTCTTTGTGTCTAACAACAATGCTCAGTTGTTGTATCACAGTGGTCCACTGTTCTATCACAATGCTCCTCTGTCTCACCACAGTTCTCAGTTCTCCATTGTTGCATCACTATGGTCAACTATCCTATCAAAATGCTCCTCTGTCTCAGTACTCCTTCGTTGTTGGAACACATGATTCACTGTCCAACCACAATGCTCCACTATCTCATCACAATGCTATATTTTTGCATCATAGTTGTCCATGGTCCCATGAGAGTGTTCCACCATCTCTTCTCAATGGTCCACTATCAGTCACAAAGTTCCACTGTGTCCTCATAATGCTCCATCACGAAGTTCTACTGTCTCCTACCAGAGCTCTCTCATCACAGTGCTCCAGTGATGCATCACAAAGTCCACTGGAGCATCCCAATACTCTATTGTTACATTACACTGTCTCACTGTAGCATCAGAATTCTCAACTGCCTCATCACAATGTTTCATTTTCTCATCGTATTAGTCCACTGTCCCATCACAGTTCTCTACTTCTCATCTCAGTATTATAATGTTGCATCACAGTGATCCATTATCTCATAACAATTTTCTGTTGTATTACAATGAACCACTGTCCCATCATGAAGCTCCCCTGTATCATTCCAATGCTTCATTGTTGCATCTGAATTATTCAGTCTTATAACAATGCTCCAACAATTCACCACTATGGGTAACTTCCCATCACAATGCTGCATCACAATACTCCACTGTCTCATCCTAATGCTAATTACATCACATTGGTACACTGGTCCATCACAATGCTCCATTGTCTCATACAGTGCACCTTGTTGCATCAATTTTTGCCTGTCAGTGGTCCTCTCTGTCATCTCAGTGGCTTGCTTCATCACAATGGTCTATTGTCTCATCACAATGCTTCCATGTCTCATCCTAATGCTCCATTGTTGCATCCCAATAGTCCAATATCTCATCACAATAATCCATTGTTACATACCAATGGTCCTCTGTCCTATCACAGTACTTCACTGCCTCATTCCAATGTCCAAATGTCAATCGCAATACTCCATTGTCTCATCAGTCGTTTCCACTTTTGCATCAAATTGTCCAATATCCCATCAGAAAATTCTACCGCCTCATACAATGCTCCATTGTTCAATCAAAATGGTACACTGTCCTGTCACAATGTTCTACTATCTCATCACTACTGTCCAAATATCCCCTCATAACACTCCAACATCTTATAACAATGGTCAGGTTTTGGAATGCAGTGGTCCACTACTGAATCCAAATGCTTCATTATTTCATCAGAATGTTCGAGTGTGGTCACAATGGTCCACTGGCTTACTACAATGTCAAATGCCTCATCATAATAGTCCACTGTCCTGTCCCAGTGAGCCACTGTTTCATCACAAGGGGAAAATGTTACATCACAATAGGTCTGTTTTTCCATCACAGTGCTTCCTATCTCATTCCAGACACTCAACCGTTGTATTCCAATGGTCCCCTGTCTCATCACAATCCACTGTTGTCGCATCCTTAACATCCAATGTCGTGTCACATCACTCTGTTGTTGCATTCCAACAGTCTTATTAGCCATCACATTGCTCCACTCTTTCAAAATAGTAGTCCACTATCCCATTACAATATTCAATTGTCCCATCACAACCTCAATTGTCTCATCACAATGCTCTATTTTCTATCAATGGTCCATTGTCTTATCACAATGTTTAACTGTTAAAGCACAATATTAGTATGAGACAGTAAAGTATTGTGATGGGACAATGGATCACTATGAATTAACAGTGGAGCATTGTGATAGGATGGGGGAGATTTGTGATGGGACACTGAACCATTGTGTTCCAGCAATAGAGAATTGTCATGACACATTAGAGCATTGTACAGTAGACTATTGTGAGTTAACAGTGCAATACTGTGATAGGACAGTGGATGATTGTGCTGTAGCTGTGGAACATTGTGATGACACATGGAGCATTGTGATGGAACAGTGGACCAATGTGGTGTAACAAAGAAGAATTGTAATGAGAGAAGGGACCATTGTGATAGAACATTGGACTATTATGATTCAATAATAAAATGCTGTGACAAGAAAATGGAGGATTTACTTCAGACATTGTAGTGAAGCAGTCAGCATTTTATATTAATTAGTAGAACAAGTATTTTGATGAATGTAGCATTGCAATGTTACAATGCAAAATTGTGATGTAACAGTTTCCCATTGTGATGAGACAGTGAAGCCTTGTGATAGGACAGTGGTGCTTTGCAATAAGATAATGAACAATTCTGATGCAAAAATGAAACACTGTGATGAGACAGGGGAACATGATGATGGGAAAGTGGACCACTGTGCTGCAACAATGGAACATTGAGGTGAGACAGAAAGTCATTATGATAGAGCAGTATGGACCATTGTGAGGAAGCAATGAGCATTGTTTTAGGACAGTAGCACATTGGGATATTAAAAACAGAGCATTATAATGGGACAGGGGAGCTTATGTGGTAATAGAGTCAACTATTGTGGTCTAATAGTGGACCATTGTGATAGCACAGGGGACCAATGTGTGTTAACAATGGAACGTTGTAATGGGAGAGTGGAGCACTGTGATAAAACAGAGGACCATTGTGGTGAGACTGTGGAGCATTGTTAAGGTACAGTGTATCACTGTAATATAACTTTGGAACAATGTGATAGCATAGTCGAAGAATGTGATGTAACAATGGAGGATTGTGATGAGACATTGGAGCATTTTGGTTATAGAGTGAACCAATGTGCAAAAATGGAGCATTGCAATGAACATTTCACCAAGACTGTGGAATATTGTAATGTAAAAATGGACAGTGATGAGAACATCGAGCATTTTAATGGGACAATTCACAACTATGATGAGATTGTGGAGCATTGTGATAGGACACTAGACCATTGTGATGAAAAACCAGAGAATCATAATCAAACAGTGGAGCATTGTTATGAAAAAGGGACCAATATCATGTAAAATGGTGCATTTCGATGAGACTGTGGAGTATTGTGATATAACACTGGAACATAATGATAAAACAGTGGAGCATTGTGATGGGACAGTTAACAATTGTTATGAGACTAGAGCATTGTGATGGTACCATGGACCATTGTGATGAAATGCTAGAGGATTGTGATAGGACAGTGAAGGACTATGACTCAAGAGTGGAGTATTGTAATGGCATACAAGCATCATGATGGACAGCATTCTGATAAGATAGGGGACCATTATGAGTTATACATTGAGCATTGTGTTAAGACAGTGTATCATTACCATGCAGCAATGAAGCATTGTGATGGGACACTGAAACATTGTGATGCAATGATGGAGTAGTATGATAGGATGGTGAATCATTAGGATGCAACAACAAAGAATTGCTATGAGACAATGGAGCAGTTTGATGTGACAGTGGACCACAGTGATGCCACAATGGAGGGTTGTTATGAAACAGGGGACATTTGAGAAGACTTGGTGATGAGATTGTGGAACATTGTGAAAAGACAGGATCATTTGATGCAAAAAGGGAGCATTGTGATGAAACAGAGGTGCATTATGATGACAGAGTGGGTTGTTGTTATGCATGAATGTTCTTTGTGATAAGACAATGTTCAGTTTTGATAAATGTAGTAGCATGAGACTGAAGAGCATTGCAATGGGACAGAGGACCAATGTCATACAACACTGGAGTATTGAGATGAGACAGGAGAGTACTTTTTTGGGACATGAGAACATGGTGATGTAACAATGGAACACTGGTGTAGGACTGTAGATTATTATGATGAAACAATGGAGCATTATGATGAGACAAGAAAGTATTGTGAAATGACAGTGGGCCATTGTGATGAGATAGTAGATCGTTGTGAATAGAAGTGGACTATTTTGTTGAAACAATGGATCACTGTAATAGGAAGGTATACAATTTTTATGAGCCAAAAGTACATTATGATGAGAGAATCTAACATTTTGATGTGACAATGGACAACAGTGATGCAACAATGGGCCATTGTTATTAGACAGGGAAATATTATGAAGGAATAGTGAAACATTATGATGAGATTGTAGAGAATTGGGATAGGACAGAGGACATTGTGATTTGACAATGGAACATTGTAATATACTTCAGTGGACCATTGTGCTATATCAATGGAGCATTTTGCTGAGAAAGAAGAATATTGTGATAAGACAGTGGACCATTGTGATGGAGCATTATGATGAGACAGTGAACCATTGTTATGCAACAGCGAAGTATTGTCATGACACTATAGAGCATTTTGATACAACAATAGACCATTGTGATGTGAAAATAGAGTATTTATATAGGAAGATGGACAATTTTGGTGGATTGTGATGAGACATTGGAGTATTTTGGTTATAGAGTGAACCAATGTGCAAAAATGGAGCATTGCAATAAACATTTCAATAAAGACTGTGGAATATTGTAATGTAAAAATGGACAGTGATGAGAGTGTCGAGCATTTTAATGGGACAATTAAATAACCTACCATAACAGTTAGTACTGTTTAAATACCTATATATCTAATTGCTTGTGCTTCATTAGTAAGATTGAAAGGTTATTCCTGGACGAACTGTCAGCCCAGGAAAGGAAACAGCCAGAATTGACCAGACACCAAGACAACAGCTCCAGAGAAAGTAGACTGTTTTGCTTCTCATCCACCTGTGCCCCTTTTCTAAGCCTAGGGAACAATCTGCAGAAGAGGGGGTGTGGTAGAATGTAAGGGCTGCGATTGGGGTGAAAGGTGAAATTACAGCAATATAGTCTGGACACTCATTTGATCAACTTGATTGAACATATAAGCCCCCCCTGCTGGATGGTGGGACCCAGGGGCTGTGTGGGTTTGGGCACAACTGCTTGCAAATTGGCTTTACATGAAGGATGCTTGTACTCATAAATTATTACTTAATGTTAAAAAATGAAAAAAAAACTGAGAGAAAGATGCAGGACAGTTATGGCAGAATGCATGATCTGGGATGGGATGGGGTGGGGTGGGGGGAAGGGAAAGGGAAATATGCCTGAACTGATTTGGAAAACGATGTATGAAATACACAAAGCATCAATAAAAAATGAAAATTAAAAAAAAAAAACAACTATGATGAGACTGTCGAGCATTGTGATAGGACACTAGACCATTGTGATGAAAAACCAGAGAATCATAATCAAACAGTGGAGCATTGTTATGAAAAAATGGACCAATATCATTTAAAATGGTGCATTTCAATGAGACTGTGGAGTATTGTGATATAACACTGAAACATAATGATGAAACAGTGGAGCATTGTGATGGGACAGTTAACAATTGTTATGAGACTAGAGCATTGTGATGGTACCATGGACCATTGGTTGTAGATAACAGTGATGCAAAAATGGAGGATTGTTATGAGATGAGAAACTCCTCAAAAGACTGAGGCAAGAGAGTGCTGCATTGTGATAGTGGAACATTGTGATATAAAATGGAGCACTGTGACAAACAGTGGAACATTGTGATGGGATAGTCAGCCATTTTGATGGGACAGTTGAGTATGTGATGTGGTAGAGGACTATTGTGTTTTAATAAGGGATATTTTGACAAAACAATATAGCATTGTAATGTTACATCCTAATGTAAGAGTTGCTCGGTGTGGTTATATAGGGAAGGATTATCAGGGGAATAGTGCTAGTGATGAGACAGAAGTGCACTGAAATAAAAGTGAACTATTGTGATGCAAAATGGAGCATTGCAATGGGACATAGGACAACAGTGATGTAAGACTAGAACATTTTGATGAGAACGGAACACTATTATCAGATAGTTGACCATTGTTATGTTCAAATGGACCATTGTTGACCATTTTTATGAAACACTAGAGCATTGTGATAAGAAGGGAGAGCACTGTTATCATACAGTTGACCATTGTTATGTTCAAATGGACCATTTTGATGTAACAATGGAAAATTACATGAGAAAAGGGAGCATTTAATAGGCAGTGGATCACTATTGTACAATATTGAAGCATTTTGATGACAGAGCATAGGATTGTGATTGGACAGTAGACCATTATGATGTAACAATAGAGGATTTTGATGAGACAATGGAGCATTGTGAAGGGACACAATAATTGCAGTGAGTCTATGGAGCATGGGATATGACAGTGGATCATTGTGATATAACAATGGAGCATTGAGGTAAGAGTGGAGCAGGGTGCTTCAGCCAGATTGGCTGGAGCACAAGGGGTGGATGGGGCGCTTCAGCCAGGTGGATGATTATTGGATTATTGGCCTGTTGTGCATAGAGATTGGGCGCTTCAGCCAGATCGGCTGGAGCACAGTGGGTGGACGGGGCGCTTCCGCCACGTGGATGATTATTGGATTATTGGCCTGTTGTGCATAGAGATTGGGCGCTTCAGCCAGATCGGCTGGAGCACAGGGGGTGGACGGGGCGCTTCTGCCACGTGGATGATTATTGGATTACTGGCCTGTTGTGCATAGAGATTGGGCACTTCAGCCAGATCGGCTGGAGCACAGGGGTGGACGGGGCGCTTCCACCACGTGGATGATTAATGGATTACTGGCCTGTTGTGCATAGAGATTGGGTGCTTCAGCCAGATTGGCTGGAGCACAAGGGGTGGATGGGGCGCTTCAGCCAGGTGGATGATTATTGGATTATTGGCCTGTTGTGCATAGAGATTGGGCGCTTCAGCCAGATCGGCTGGAGCACAAACAAGGTGGACAGGGCGCTTCTGCCACGTGGATGATTATTGGATTATTGGCCTGTTGTGCATAGAGATTGGGTGCTTCAGCCAGATCGGCTGGAGCACAGGGGGTGGGCCAGGCACTTCAGCCGGGCAGATTGTTGGATTATTAGATTATTGGCCTGTTGTGCATAGAGATTGGAGGCTTCTGCTGGACCAGCTGGAGCACAGAGTAGCTGCATGTGGGCTAATCGAGCAACTAGCCCCTTCCACCCCAATGCCAACTGGAATTGCAGAGCGAGTATCCAGGTGGGACTAGAGTACTGATTCCAGGGGCAAGGCAATAAATGAAACAGTGAAGCTGACACAACTCCAGTCCCACAACACCAAGCCCCACAACCAACCTAGTGGAACTGGTTGGCAGGAACTGACTGACAGTGCTCAGAGGGTACCGACCCAGTTGTTAACTACCCAGTTTTTGAAGAACCTGCCAAACAGAAAGGGAAGAGTGAGCTAGACCTTCCAATATATAACCAAAAGTGAAAGCCTGAAACCTAGACAAGTCAACCCTCCATAATCAAGGAGGAAACAACAAAGGAAGGTGTCTGAAGGAACCAAGCAAAGCAAGTCTTCAACACAGCAAGGAAACACTTGAGATTCGCATGAGAATACAAACAAATAATAAACCCACATGCCAAAAACACAAAAAAAGAACAATATGGGAAAAGCACAAAATAATTCCACCCCAAACTCTACCAATCCTATAGAAGATTCCTACAATGAGATCTCCCTAGAGGTAACCCAGGACACAGATCTTAGAAGAACAATTGTATACATATTCAAAGAAATCAAAGAATATAATGAACAAATCAGAGAAATAAGGGAAGAGAATGAAAAAGTCAGAAAGGACCTAGAGAGAATGAGAAACTAGAGAAAGAATTAAATGGAGAGAACAAACTCTGAAAAGAACAAGAGGGAGAGAATGACAAACTCCAGGAGGATGTGGAAACACTTTGAACTACAAGAAGAGGTTGAGAAGCTCCAAAAGGAAGTGGAAATATTAAAGAAATCACAAGATAAAATGAAAAAGGAAATCAAACACTCATCCAATCGAGAAGAAAGGAACAGAAAAAGGCTAAGAAGTAGAATACAGGAAGCAGAAAAATGAATATCAGACCTGGAAGATAACACAGAACAACTCAAAAGCTCAAGTAAAGACTATGAAAAATTTAAAAATACACAACAGTGGAACAACCTGGAAATATGTGACACTATGAAAAGATCAAACCTCAGCATCATAAGGATAGAGGAAGGAGAAGAATCCCAAGATAATGGTATTGATCAGATATTCAACAGAAAAATAGATGAAAAAATTCCCCAAACTAAAAAAAGACAAACCCATACAAATACAAGAAACACACAGAACACCAAATAGACAAGATCAGAAAAGAAACTCCCCACACCATATCATAGTTAAAATGCTAGACGCACAAAACAAAGACAAAATTCTGAAAGCCACAAGAGAAGAACAAGTTACATATAAGGGGAAACCTATCAGCATTATAGCTGACTTTTCAGTGCAAACTATGAAAACAAGAAGAACATGGACAAAAGTATTCCCAGTGCTAAATGACTATAGATGACAACCCAGGTTACTATACCCAGCAAAAATGTTGATTCTAGTTGAAGGAGAAAGAAAAATCTTCCATGACATAAACAAGATAATAGATGTCCAGAAAACCAACCCTTCAGAAAATACTTAAACAATTCAAAGGACAGAGGAGAGGAGCAACTATCCCCAGTCACCTAGAAAGAGAAATTAATAAAAGCATAACTATGGAAGTAGAAACCTAGACCAAAAATGCAAATGGGTAATAAGATGAAAGGAAGCAGCATCAATCTCTCAATTATAACCTTAAATATTAATGGACTGAACTCTCCAATCAAAAGATATAGACTGGGAGAATGGATTAGGAAACAGAACCCATCTGTATGTTGTCTACAAGAAACCCATCTCACTCTCAAGGATAGGCACCAACTTAAGGTGAAAGGATGGAAAAAAATATTCCAAAAAAATGGTACAAAAAAAAAAAAAAAACAAGCAGGAGTTGCTATTTTAATATCAGACAAAATAGACTTCAAAGTAAAAGAAATCAGAAGAAACAACGAGGGCCATTACATCCTTATCAAAGGGAAAATTAACCATGAAGACTTCAAAATCATGAATATATATGCACCAAACTCTGGTGCACCAAACTTTATAAAGATAATTCTCCTGGACCTCAAGGCACACATTAACCCCAGCACACTCATAGCAGGAGACTTCAACTCTACAAAGAATAAGCAGAGAGACATCTGAACTGAACAATATGATACACCAAATGGACCTCATAGACATCAACAAATATTCCATCCAAATACCAGAGAATACACTTTCTACTCAGCACCCCACAGAACATTCTCCAAAATTAACCCCATACTGGGACACTGAAGAAAACCTCAACAAATACAAAAAGATTGAAATAATTTCATGCATTCTATCAGATCAGAGTGTAATAAAGCTCCATTTCAACACCAGGATAAGCCCTACTATCTACAAGAACACATGGAGACTAAACAACACACTCCTGAATAATGAATGGGTCAAGGAAGAAATAAGAAAGAAATAAAAGCATTCCTAGTACTAAACAAAAATGACAATACAACACAACAAAACCTATGGGATACTTTAAAAGCAGTCATAAGAGGGAAGTTTATAGCCCTGGGTGTCTACATTAAAAAAACAGAAAGAGCACAAATAAATGAGCTAACACTGCAGCTAAAAACACTTGAGAGACAACAACAGATGAACCCTAAGTGCAACAGACAGGAAGAAATAAAAATCAGAGCAGAAATCAACAAAATAGAAACAAAGAAAACAATCCAAAAAAATCAATGAATCCAAAAGTTGGTTCTATGAAAGAATAAACAAGATAGGGCTGGAGAGGTGGCCTAGCGGTTAAGAGCGCCGACTGCTCTTACAGAGGACCCAGGTTCGATCCCCAGCACCCACATGGTGGCTGAGAACCGTCTGAAACTTCAATTCCAGGAGAACTCCAGTTCCAGGGGAATCTGACACCCTCTTCTGACCTCCGCAGCATTGCACGACACGGGTGCACAACCTACATGCAGACAGTACATTCATACACATACAGAAATAAATAAAATTTAAAAAAAAAAGAATAAACAAGATAGACAGACCTCTAGCCCCATTAACCAAAAGAAAGAAAGAGCAACTCCAAATCAATAGAATTCATGATGAAAGGGGAAATATCACAACAGACAATGAAAAGATCCAAACAATCATATGGGAATACATCAAAAACCTATACTCTACTAAATTTGAAAACCTAAGAGAAATGGATAAACATCGGAAATCGTGGGAATCACCAAAGCTTAACCAAGAAAAGATTGACAGCTTAAACAGACCCATAATATATGAAGAAATTGAAAATGTAATAAGATACCTCCCAACTAAAAAAAAAGCCCAGGCCTAGCAGAATTCTATAAACCATTTAAAGAGGACTTATAACCATTATTACTCAAACTGTTCAGAAAGATATAAGCAGAGGGAAATCTCTTAAATTCCTTCTATGAAGCCAGCATCACTCTAACATCAAAACCAGGCAAAGATATAGCCAAAAAAGAGAACTATAGACCCATCTCACTAATGAACATAGATGCAAAAATTCTCAACAAAATAAAAACTGCATATAGACCCACATCAAAAAGATCATCCATCATGACCAAGTTGGATTCATGCCAGAGATGCTGGGATGGTTCAACATATAAAAAATCAGTAAATATCATAAAACACATAAATGGACTGAAAGACAAAAACCACAGGATCATCTCAATTAATGCAGGAAAAGCCTTCAACAAAATCCAGCATCCCGTCATGCTTAAAGTCCTAGAGGGAATTGGGCTGGAGGGATCGTTCCTCAACATAATCAAAGCCATATATACAAAATGACAGCTAACTTCATACTAAATGGAGAAAAGTTAGAAGCATTCCCCTTAAAGGTAGGAACTCAGCAAGGCTGTCACCACTCCTCTTCAATATAGTGACTGAAACACTTGCTAAGGCAATAAGGCAAGAAAAGGAAATTAAAAGAGTTCTAACTGGAAAAGAGGAAGTCAAGCTATCCCTTTTTGCTGATGATATGATAGTTTACCTAAGGAATTCTAAAAATTCCACCAGAACACTCCTAGAAATGATTAAGAATTTCAGTAAAGTGGCAGGATACAAAATTAACCTAGGAAAATCAGTAGGCTTTCTTTACACCAAAAATAAGCAACTGAAGAAGGAATACAAGGAGACCTTCCCACTCACAATAGCCTCGTAAACAATAAAATACCTAGGAACAACCTAACCAAAGACATCAAAGATCTCTACAACAAAAATTTTAAATCCCTGAAGGAGGAGATTGAAAAAGACATCAGAAGATGGAAAGACCTCCCATGCTCATGGATTGTAAAAATTAATATAGTAAAAAGGTATATTCTACCCAAAATAATATACACATTCAATGCAATCCCAATTAAAATCCTGAAGATTTTCTTCACAGGCTTGGAAAAAAATCCTTAATTTCATATGGAAAAACAAAAGACCCTGAATATAGCCAAAGCAACCCTGAGCAAAAAGAGCAATACAGGGGGGATCTCTATGCCAGACTTCAAACTATACTACAGGGCTATAGTCATAAAAACAGCCTGTTACTGGCACAAAAACAGACCTGTTGACCAATGGAACAAAACTGAAGATCCAAACTTCAACACATACAATTTTGGCCACCTCATATTTGAAAAGGAGGCCAAGAAGATTCAATGAAGGAAAGACAACATCTTCAGCAAATGGTGTTGGAAAAACTGGATCACCACTTGTAGAAGAATAAAATTAAACCCCTACCTCTCACCCTGTACAAAAATCAACTCCAAATGGATCAAAGACCTCAGTATGAAAACTGAAACTCTGAAGGTGATAGAAGAAAAAGTTGGCAGCAACCTACAAGACATAGGCGTAGGAGAAGACTTTCTAAATTGAGAGCAGCTGCTCAGGAAATAAGGTCTACAATTGACAAGTGGGACCTCATTAAAGTCAAAAGCTTCTGTACAGCAAAAGAAACAATCAGGGAACTGAAGAGAAAACCCACAGAATTGGAGGGAATCTTCACTGCTGATACATCTGACAGAGCACTAACTTCCAGAATATATAAACTACTCAAAAAAATAAAGAAGAAAACAAATGACTCACTCAAAAGATGGAATAAAGTGCTAAACAGAGACTTTACAAGTGAGGAAATAGAGATGGCTGAGAAACATCTTAAAACATGTTCAACATCAATAGTAATTAAGGAAATGCAAATTAAAACCACTTTAAGATATCTTACTCCAATACGACTGGCTAGGTTAAAGAAAACAAATGATACCAAATGCTGGAGAGATTGTGGGGAAAGGGGAACACTGCTGGTGGGAATGTAAACTCATACAACCATTATGGAAAGCAGTGTGGAGGACCCTTAAAAGACTCAAAATGAGCTTGCCACCTTAACCCAGCCATACCACTCCTGGGTATATACCCACAAGACTCGTCTTACCACAGAGATACATGCACAGCGAGGTTTATTGCAGCTCTTTTCACAATAGTGAAGAGCTGGAACTAACCCAAGTGCCCCTCAACTGACGAGTGGATAGAGAAAATGTGGTACATCTATACGATGGAGTTCAATGCAGCAGTAAAGAAAGATGACATCATGAACTTTGGAGGTAAATGGATGGAACTAGAAGATATTATGTTAAGTGAAGTAACACAGTCCCAGAGAAACAAATGATATTGCTCATCTCTGGATGCTAGCACCAAGTGCCTAGTTGTAAAGCAAACTGAGAAATGTTAATGTTATATTCCTTTTTATCTGAAAGTAACTGTGCTCTTATACTGTAAATCCCTAAACAGGTTCTAGAATTACCTTACCATTTATTTTCAGACTTTGGAATTTTGGTATATGGGTGGAGGGTATGAATGTATATTTTAGAGTAATATAAAATCTGGAAAAATGTGAATCCTGAAATATAATTTGGAAATAACATACAGTTTGTTTTCAGATGACATTGAAGCAATACAAGCTGGAGCAAGCAACAAAAAACAAATGAACAAACAAACAAACCCTGACTGAAACAGTGAACTTCTCCCCAAAACAATACTCCTCTGCTTTGGAAAAACTCTGGAAAGACTCAGAAAAAGATGCAAGCCATGTATGGCAGACTGCATGAACTCAGTGGAGTAGGCGGAATGGAAAGGAAAATTAGACTAAATTGGATTGTGAAATGATGTATGATGTATGAAAAAGTTTAATAACAATAAAAATATATTAAGGGGGCTGGAGAGATGGCCTAGCAGTTAAGAGCACCGACTGCTCTTGCAGAGGACCCGGGTTCAATCCCCAGCACCCACATGGTGGCTGAGAACCGTCTGCAACTCCAATTCCAGGATAACTCCAGTTCCAGGGGAATTTGACACCCTCTTCTGACCTCTGCGGCATTGCACAGCATGGGTGCACAAACCTACATACAGACAGTACATTTATACACATAAAAGAATAAATTTAAAAAATTTTTAATATATAAAAAAAGAAAATGTCTGGCATATATACACATGGAAAATCCTTTAAAAAATAGAGTGGAGCATTCATTTAAAATGAACAATCTTGGGGCTGGAGAGATGGCCTAGCAGTTAAGAGCGCCAACCACTCTTACAGAGGACCCGGGTTCGATCCCCAGCACCCACATGGTGGCCGAGAACCGTCTTTAACTCCAATTCCAGGAGACCCTCTTCTGACCTCCGCGGCATTGCACGACACGTGTGCACAAACTTGCATGCAGACAGTACATTCATACACATACAGAAATAAATAAAATTAATAAAAGAATTTTTTAATTAAAAAAAATGAACAATCTTGATGCAAAAATGGAACAACTCTTGAAAGAGCCAACTCTTCACAACAACAACAACATAGCCATCTCCTTCCCTCACCACCAGAGCCTCAGTCATTTCATATTTGAAACAGCACCCACTAGGTGTCAGCCACAGACCGGAAAGCTGCATCAGGTCCCAGGCCTGGCAAGGCAAAGAGAGGCAGAGATAAGAAGGCCTCATTCTACAGTGATTTTGAAGATTCCCCCTACCAGCCATGGTGAGGACACCCTAACCATTGACTCCTGTCCCATGTCGGAAACTGTAGGTGGTGGCAAGGATGTCTTGTAAACACACCCCTTTTTTTATGCATCGCTAGAGGAAGACAAACAGCTCCTGTCTCAGGAGAAGGAAAAATTTAATTGTTTCCCGGGAGGCACAGAAAACCACAGACAGAGAAATAAATTGTACACAAGTATGAAACTGTAAAAGAACAAATAGAAATATTCAGAGAGAGAAAAAACAGTTGATATATCAGAAGGCAGACAAGGAAAAATAAAAAGCAGAGGCCATGTGAGATGAAGAAGGAAAATAGGGGAAGGAATGAAAGGAGAGGGAAAGAAATAAGGAAAAAGAAAGTGAGAAAGTAGGAAGCAAGAAAAGGGAAGGAAGGGGAGAGGGAGGGAGAGAGGGAAGGGAGGGAGGGGAGAGGGAGGGAGGGAGGGGAGAGGGAGGGAGGGAAGGAATGGAGGGAAGGAAGGGGAGAGGGAGGGAGGGAAGGGGAGAGGGAGGGAGGGGAGAGGGAGGGAGGGGAGAGGGAGGAAGGGAGAGAGGGAAGGAAGGGGAGAGGGAGGGAAGGAAGGGGAGAGGGAGGGAGGGAAGGGGAGAGGGAGGGAGGGAAGGAAAAAAGTGAATTTGGTTTGTATTTGACTAAAATATATTTTAGATGTATATGAAATTGTCAAAGACTGAATTAAAAATATTCAGAGAATGAGGGACAGGGAGAGAACAGTTGACAGAGCAGAAAGGAGGATGGAGAAATAAAAACAGGTGCATAAGAGGTAAAGAAGGAGAAAGAGGGAAAATTGCTGGGACCCAATGCCCATGCTGGCCCATGCCTTGTCCCCTGTGAGTCGCAGCAGGGAGCAGCACAGAAGGTGGCTAGGGCACGCCCCTGTGAGACTCCTCCTTCCTGCAAACCTCTTTCTTGCAAATCTCATGCAAGTATCATGGAAGTCTTGTGTAAGTCTCACTTTATTGCCCTTTGCCTCAAGCTTATATAGTGAGAATGCAGGGGTCTCAGAAAGAGCATAAAAAGGGCCAAGATTCTAAGGAATGTGTCTCATACAAAGAGGACGGAGGGGAGAAAGGTTCCTAGATAAACTTTGGGTGAATTAACAACTCTGGGAGAAGGCAGTTGACCATTAAGAGCATACATCAATCCTGCTAAAAGCAGGTAAGAAAGTTAGCAATAGCAGAATGCACTCAGGTCCTAATTAAAGTATGCAGTAACCAGAAGACTAGGAAGAGGAGGTAGACATTAAATGAAATGGATACTGTCTCAGGATGATTTTCCCATGGAACAAAGGAAGAATTCAGAACTTGGCAGGTGTGTCCCACCTGGTTTTCCAATGACAGAGTTTTCATGAGATACTTTGGCAGCTGTGGTGGTTTGAATGAGTGTCCCCCGTAGGCTTTAAGTATTCAGACATTTGTCTCCAGTTGGTGGCACTGTTTTTGGAGGTCTTAGAAGGTGTGGCCGTGCTCGAGGAAGTATGTCACTGGGGGCAGGCTTAGTGAGTTTAACAAGCCTCGTGGTCTCCAGTCACCCTCTCTCTTGGCTTCCTGTGCTCATTGTGAGATGTGACCCTCCGCATGCTGCTCTGACTCCAGCTGCCATGCCTCCCGCCACAATGGACTCTAATTCCCTGGAACCGTCAATTGTAAGCTCAAATAAACTCTTCCTTTTATAAGTTCCTTTGGTCATGGTGTTTTATCACAGCAACAGAAAAGTGACTAATACAGTAGCCCATCCCCTGTCTGGCTGAGTTGCCAGCTCAGGAACTGCTGAGCGCTGTTTTATTCTAAATTAACTCATTCAAGGCTCCAGCAGAAAGTTAAGAATAGCAGAAAAAAAGAGGAAAGAAAGAAAGAAAGAAAGAAAGAAAGAAAGAAAGAAAGAAAGAAAGAAAGAAAAAGAAAGAAAGAAAAGAAGAAAGAAAGAAAGAAAGAAAGAAAGAAAGAAAGAAAGAAAGAAAGAAAGAAAGAAAGAAAGAAAGAGAAGGAGAGAGGGAGGGAGGGAGGGAGGGAAGGAGGGAGGAGTAAACTTGGGTTGGATATGATCTAAAGACATTGTAGCCAGACATGTAGCACTTTCCCTTAATCCCAACACTCCACTCGAGAGGCCAGGGCTAGCTGATCTCTGTGCAAACATTTGAGAACAGCCTGGTTTACATAGTGAGTTCCAAGCCAGCTGGACTACAAGAAGAGCCTGTCTCAAAAACCAAAGAACAACAAAAAACTCATTACAGACATATATGAAATTGTGAAGGGATGCATAAAAAATACTGAGAGGAAGTTTTTATGTTCTGTTGAGAAACCATAATATCCATATTTTGTTTTAATTATTATTCATTTAAGCATGTTGCCCTCCACATCCTGACGATTTTCTTCTGAAATTTTTCTGTGTGTTTGTTTTGGGGGAGATTATGGATTTACCTGCTCTGCTTTGTGGTGATGACATAAAACCTACCACCTGGGACAAACTAAAAAGGCTCTCCCTCTGAGCTACACAGCAGCCTTGGAGACATGGTCTCCCCAGGTAGTTCAGGCCTACTGTCTGCACTAGTTCTTCCTGACTCTGCCTTAAGTGCTGGGATTAGAGTGGGTGCCTGTCATGGTTCTGAACCTGCACTGTGACACATTGGTGCTGACAAGAAGGGGCTAGCTTGCTTTGACTGGCAATCATCCACTGAGGCACACATTTCCACCCCTTTTGAGAGAGCAAGAAACTAAAACTCCAGGAGGGTAAGTAGTAGAACTGTCCCAGGGTGATGCAGCTGGCAAGTAGTAGAATTGTAATTCAGCTCCAAATATTTTATTTTCTTTGAAGACAGGGACTTACTATGTAGCTCCAGTCTGCCTGGAATTCTCCATCTTCCCACCTCGTTCTCCCAAATGCTCAGAGGACAGATATAAGCACTATCCTCAGACCATTCAAAATCATGTATCCCCTGATGCCCTGCATTACATAGTCTAGTTGTCTATCAAACCCTCATCAAAGCCCTGTGTCCTTCTGCCCTAAGCTGAACATTCTGAGATTTCCCAGCCACCCACTGAAACAGATGCGGATCTCCACACATGCCTGTCCTATGTCCCACTAACCAATCCAACGGGGGAGAGGCAAGGTGTCACTTTCCCATCAGGCCAAGGACACAAACTCAATGGCCCAGGACCCTGTCTCAGCCCCCATATGCAAACTGAATACAAGGAGAAAGATTTGGTAAAAAATTAGTTGTGGAAAAATTCTTCAAATAGCTAAGAAATGAAGCATTCACCCAGAAAAGAGTCAGAGAGCTCATTTATTCTTTACTCATACGTGGGGTTCCAGAAGCAACAAATGCTGTTAAATTTTCTAGGCCTGGAACTAAAGTACAGAGGGTGATTAAATAGACAGTTTTATGTCATGTCTGACACAGAGCTCTATGTTTCTTTTCATGATGGGCCATGTTATTTCAGGGAAAAAAAATTTTTTAGACGGTATCTCCCTGTAGCCAAAGCTGGCTTAGAACTCACTGTGTAGCTATGTACACCGAGCTGGCCTCCATCTTGCAGAAATTCACCTGCCTCTGCCTCCTGAGTGCTGGGCTTACAGTTATGTACCACTATACTGAATTAGAAAATTTCTTTTTGTGTTAACTTGGTCATATAGCTTACGAAGTAGACATCCCACCTCTGGGCAGGGACATCTGCCATGCTTTGATCTATAGCTAGAACAAGCTAATGGGGCTAAGACTCAGTCAAGCAGTCATTACAGTTTACAAAAATAGATATTGCCAGTGTGGTGGCACACACCTTTAATCCTAACACTCGGAAGGCAGAGGCAGACGAATCTCTGTGAATTCAAGGCTGGCCTAGTCTACAAAGTGAGTTCCAGGCCAGCTGGGGCTACAGGGAAACCCTGTCTCAAAAACACCAAAAAAAAAAAAAAAATAGATATCAATGGCAGAAGTTTAGATATCTGACATATTTGATCTGCACCTTTTTTTGATGACTTGGACCAAGAGCCTCATTAAACCCTTTGGAAACCTTTCTTTTCTCCTAGTTTTACATCTTTATCAGCAGTCAGATACAGTGAATGGAAAGCATCAAAGACAGCACAGAGTCAGCAATAAAAGACTCTGAAGCACCCAGGATTTGAAGGTATGCACCCAGTAAGTTAAACAAAGGAAACTGCAAGCTGCCTAAGCTTACAAGAATATTATATAAGAATACAGTTTGTTATAATAAGATGATCTTATCACATCTAGATGAACAGATTCTACTATGTCTGGCATTCAGGCGGGCAGCCATCTGCCAAGGCCCCAGGTCAGGAGGAGGCTGGAGGTACTACTGGAGGGAGCTGACCTCCCTACATTCATTCCCCTCTGCAGGGCAGGGCACACTTTGGGGACAGAGCAAGCTCGGGGACCCAGGGTGGATGTGCTTCTAGGAATGTAGACTGGGTGCCCAGCAGAGCTATGGCGGCTGTCGGGGCTGGGTTGTCAGTCTGTGAGAGGAGGGGGAAGATGGCTCTCGGGGACCGTTCTATTAGGAAGAAGAGGGGCAGGTCGTAGCGCCGCCCAGCAGAGCGAACAGAGTGGCAGGGGGTGTCTTGGTCGTATGGGGAGGTGGCCCGTTTAAAAAAAAAAATTTTTTTTTTTTTGGTCTTTTCAAGACAGGGTCTCCCTGTAGCCCCAGCTGTCCTGGAACTCACCTTGTAGACCAGGCTGGCCTTGAACTCACAAAGATCCGCCTGTCTCTGCCTCCCAAGTGCTAGGATTAAAGGCGTGCTGTGCGCCACCACAAAAAAGGAATGCAGACTGGAAGCTCCTGACTCAGGCAGATCCTTCCCTGTCAGGTCCCCAGACTAGCACTGGACAATCTGGGGGCTCTTACTGAGGCTCTTCTTGCTTGTTCTATGAGCAAATAACATCACCCTCCCTTCTTTCCTGCTGTGGCAAGTCTCTGTCCACTGGCTCACTCCTTCATCTGTGCTCTGGGCTGGGAGTGTCTTGGAGACAAAGAACCAAGTGGGTGAGTAAGCTGTGTTATCAGATCCCTGCAGATACCCCCAAACCCACAAATCATTCCATCATGCCACCAAAGCATCCTACATCAGGGAGGGACAGTTGAGAGCAGGATCCTCTGGCCACCCACCCATTCAATTGCCTGGAAACAGGATGTTGGAGGAGCCTGGGGTCCTGATTTAAAATCCATCTGTCTCCTGCCAGTTCCTTACCCTGTGACCAGGGCACTATACTCAGATGGAAATTTTAGAGGCATTTTCATCACACAGGGTGAATGAGATGTGGGAAATTTCTACCTGTAGCTTCACTCAGGTTGAATGAGCCCATCTCATCTCATCTCATATCCTCTCATCTCATCATATCATCTCATCTCATCTCATATCATCTCATCTTGGTGCTTAAGAGAGTGACGGAGAGGATGGGGTAGCCGGTAAACCCAGCACAGTACACATACATGTAATCCCAGTACATGGAAGGGTTATACCAGAGGATTTGTGTGTTTGACAGAAGAGGGTAGGCAGACAGATCTCTATGAGATCAAGGCCAATCTGGACTACATAGTGAGTTCTAGGTTATCTGGGGCTACTAAAGAGACCCACCCTGTCTCAAACCACAAGAACAAAGTAAACACAATCGGTATGTGTGTGTGTGTGTGTGTGTGTGTGTGTGTGTGCACAAACATGAAAGACAGAGGACAAATTATAAGACTCAGGTTGACTGGCTTGGTGGCAGACACCCCAAACCTAACCATTCTGACAGACCCTTGCTGCTTTTTGGAGAACATAGATAAGACAAGATGGGCCCACTCACCCCAGGCCCAACATCTGGCCAGGAATTGGCCCATTTAATCCCTTCCACACCAAGTGATGAAAATTTAACTCACTAAAATTTCCATATGAAGCTGCAGCTCTGGGCTGCTTAAGATCTAGGAGGAGACAGACTTTAAATCAGGTTCCACTGCCCGAAAATCCCATTTCCAACCAGTGGACCTGGGTGGGTAGGTAACCAGGCTGCAACTTTAATTGGATTTGAGAAACAATGGTATGAATATGGGACTTGGACATGGAGGGTGAAAGCATGTGAAGGAGAATTGCCTACATGAACCTGACCCCACAAGTCAGCTAGCAGCTGCAGCCAGGTGGTGCTGCCACCAGGGGCAGGGAGTGGCTGGACAGAGATCCATTCCTTTTGTGGCAGGAAGGCATGGAGTCAGACTGTCATACCTAAGGGAACAGCGCTAGAGGTCAGAAAGAGCCAGTGGATTCCACAGAAGTAAACAAAGCACAGAGCCCAGGTGGGGAGGGACCTGCCCAAGGTCAGGCTGTGTTTGGGCTGTCAGCTGATGCCTACCACAAGTCGGTGAGGCACTCATTCTGTTCTCCTGGGATTAAGGTAGACCAGCTTCCTGGAGCCAGGCCTGCCTGTTCTTCCCAGGTTCTGCTCCCTACTTGGGTCCTTGGCACCTACCCCAGCCAGTCCCTGGCATGGAGAATAATCAGCCTGTCAGGTTGGTTGGCTGTATGTTGTTGGGGTCGAGTGGAAGCATTGTGATATCGGCTAGCCCTCAGTTGGCCACCTGGTGGAGCTGTTACCATGTATATTTTCCCTCGGTGGGTGGCAGGGTATCTCTGAAGGCTGTAAGACCTAAGGCCACAGGGTTCCAGCCTACCTGCTCCCCCAACAGACACACAGGACAATCAGAGATTACTGCAAACAATGCTCAGTGATAGCGCATCTGCCTAGCATGCATATGGCCCTTGTTTTGATCAACGGGCAGTACAAACAAAAACTAATGAGGGAAAAAAAGTCAAAACAAATCATCCTGTCAGTGGGTGGCAGTCTTCACCAGTGTTCCCCACTCAGTCTGCACTGGTCTTTACCCCTGGGGGATCAGATGGTCCTCTAAGGCAGGTCCACTCCCAACCTCAGTCCACAAAAGTCCATGAAGAATGTTGATGTGATGTCAATTCTGCCCAATTTAAAAGGATACTTTGTCCAGCCAGTTACCACCAGACTTAATTCTTTTGGTCTGAACCTTTGGGTTCAATTCTTTTGCAGAAAGACATATGCGGGGGCTGGAGAGATAGCCTAGCTGTTAAGAGCACTGACTGCTCTTGCAGAGGACCCGGGTTCAATCCCCAGCACCCACATGGCAGCTGAGAACTGTCTGTAATTCCAATTCCAGGAGAACTCCAGTTCCAGGGGAATCCGACACCCTCTCCTGACCTCCGCACATTGCACAAAAGACACAATGGTGCACAACACCGACTGCAGAAGTAACATTCATATAAATAAATAAACTAAATAAATAATAAATAAATACATAAAAAATTTAAAAAAAGAAAGGACATACATGCCCTTTATACATTATGTTAAGAAATTGCTATGTACTCTTTAAACTCACAGGAAAACTGACTCTGGGACTGGGATGGCCTCCACCCCCACTTCAGATCCAAGCCTACTTGTTCAACTCTAAACAAGATGTCTGAAAGACGTCTCAGCAGAGCCAGATGGCTACCTGAAATGATGACAAGGGAAATGACAAAGCAGCCACAATAAATAGCTGAAGGATAAGCCATTTCCAACAGAGATTACTTATTCTTTTTCTCATGTTCTAGAAATATCTGTAATAAACACAATGGCATGCATTGCCTTTCCACAATATTGACAATAATGAAAAAATTAACACAGACGATGTGCCGAGTTTAAAAAATAAAAAAACCACCGGGCATGGGGGTGCACGTGCTTTAAAAAATCCCCAGCACTCGGGAGGCAGAGCAGGCGGATATCGTGTGAAGGTTTCAAGGCCAGCCCTTGGTCTACAGAGCGAACTTTCAACCAGCCTGGACTAAAGGGAGACCCTGTCTCAAAAATACTCAAAAAAAAAAAAAAAAAAAAAAAACAAAACAAAAAAACCCCAACATTTCAAAACCCTTTCTTCCCTCTCTGGAGGCTTTGGCTCTTTGTCCACAATGGTTCATAACCGTGGGCACCAAAGGCAGCTGCTTTTCTAACTAGACTAAGGATTTTCAATTCCAGTAAACATGGAGAGTCACCGGCCATACTAAGGAGGGACGTGTGCTCACAGAGAAACAGCCCAGTTACGGTCCCTGGGTACAGTCTCCGCTTTCTCCTGCTTCCTTCCTGGGTTTCTTTCCCTTTCTTGTATCTAGGAGCTCAGGGATCCAGAGGACAGGACTTGACACTCACAGTTACGACTGGTGGTGGGAAACATGGGCTCCACCCCTTGGTTTGAGTCAATAAAATCCTTTTGCCTTGCTTTCCTGTTGGGTCCTACATGTCTGAGCGGAACACACTATCCTGGAATTCCCTGGTCCACGGGCAGTTACTCATATGTCCCAACCCTCTTGCAATTTTTTTTTCTGTTTCAGTTTTCATTTTATTGAAGTCTTGATAAAAGTAAAAAATTTAAAAAGAGAGTCCAACTGTTATGATTCCCATGTGATAAGATCAATGCATTTTTATGTCAGATTAAGGAGATAATAGCAGAATTTCTGGGTAAAATTTTTGCATTTAATATCCTTTTGTATGATTAAATGGCTTTTAAAGGGAACTGTGGTTTTACGTTGTTTTGACACATTTCTGAAGATCATGGTATATTTGCTGGTTTCTAAAACTGATTACGTGATATGTACCTATTTTTAAATATTTTACTTATTATTTTTATAAGTGTATGAGTGTATTGCCTGCACCAGTGTTGTGCATGTCCATAGAAGTCAGAAGAGGGTATCAGATGCCCCTATAACTAGAGTTACAGGTGGATGTTAGCTGCATGCATGTGGTAGGAATCAAACCCAGATCCTCTGCAAGAGCAGCCAGTGTTCTTAACAGCTGAGCCATCTCTTCAGCCCCAATATTTACCTCTTTTTAAAGGGGATTATTTTTGGATTTGATATATTTTTGTATGACATTTACTTATTTCTTTTCTTTTTTTTTAATTTTATTCATTTTTGTATGTGTATAAATGTACAGTCTGTAGTACTGACCCCAAAACAGACCTGTTGACCAATGGAACAAAACTGAAGATCCAAATCTGAGCACATACAATTTCAGCCATCTCATATTTGACAAGGGGGCCAAGAAACCACAATGGAGAAAAGACAGCATCTTCAGCAAGTGGTGTTGGCAAAACTGGATCACCACTTGTAGAAGAATGAAATTAAACCCCTACCTCACGCCATGTACAAAAGTCAACACCAGATAGATAAAGACCTCACGGATGAAACCCCAAAGCTGAAGGTGATAGAAAGAAAAAGTTGTCACAACATAGAGACATAGGCCCAATAGGAAAGAACTGTCCTAAATTCATACAGCAGCTGCACAAGATTAAGGTCACACTAAATTGACAAATGGGACCTCATCATCACTTAAATCAAATTCTGTAATCAAAAGAAAACAATCACGGCAGTGAAGAGAAATCCCAAAAGTGGGAGGCAACTCACTGCAGACACATCTTGACAACGCATTGATTTCCCGAATACTATAAGCTACTAAACACAAAAACAAAGAAACAAAGAAAACCAAAATGACCCGCCACTCAATAGATGGAAACAAAGACTAAAAGAGACCTTCACTGGAGGAATTAGAGATGACCTGTGAGAAACCAAAACCTCAAGAAACTGCTTCAACACACTAATCAATTAAGGAAAATGCAAATGAAAACCACTTAAGATATCATCTCTTACTCCAAAGGACTGGCTAGGATCAAGAAAAGCCTACACATGACAATACCAAGTGCCTGGCAGAGGTCAAGTTCTTCTCCGCTGGATACGGGGCCCCCCTCTGGTGGGGAAAGGGAAACACTCATCCATTCTGCTGGTGGGAATGTAAATCTATCAGCCAGTATGGAAAGCAGTGGGAGACACCGTAGGCGGACTTGGAATGAAAACTTGCCACTGGACCGCAGCCATACCACTCCTGGTGTTGTACCCTCAGACTTTACGCCACCACAAGATCCAATGCACGGCCATGTTTATTGTGCAGAAGCTCTCTTCACAATAGCAAGAGATGGAACAAACCAAATGCGCCCCTCAACTGACGAGTGAATAGTAGAAAATGTGGTACATCTACACAACTGGAGTTCTATGCAAGCAGTAAAGAAAGACGGATCTCATCACGTACTTTGCAGGAAAATGGCTGAGCTAGAGTACATCATGCTGAGTGAAGTATACCATCTATCCCACAGACTACAACAAACGACGAATGGTATTCCCTCATCTGTGGACTTCTAGTGCCATTAACCCAGTGTAATATGTTCTTGTGTAGGGGCCCGCCTGAGCTTTTGTCCAAAGCAGTTGGGCGGTAATGCAATTTTGGAAACACCAACAACAACAGAAAGCCTAATGCATAAAGAACATGACCTGAACAGTGTGAACTCTGCTCAAACAGTCAACTTTCCCCATGGACAATATTGAGAAAGGTACTAAGGATGAAAGGCCTGTTTGGCAGATGATTGAGCTCTCTGCTGGTGGTGGTGGGATATGGGCGGGACCACCAGGTCTGATTTGTTAAAAATAAATAAATAATAAGGAAAAAAGAAAGAAATGAGAAGAAAAAAGAAAGAGAAGAAAAGAAAATTATATCCACAAAAAAAAAAAAAATAAAAAAGTGGGTTGTGGGGCTGGCGACATGCCTAGTGGTTAAGAGCGCTCTTACAGAGGAACCGGGTTCGATCCCCAGCACCCACATGGCAGCTGAGAACCGTCTGAAACTCCAGTTCCAGGGGAATCCGACACCCTCTTCTGACCTCCGCGGCATTGCACGACACGGGTGCACAGACCTGCATGCAGACAGTACATTCAAACACATACAGAAATAAAAAAAAAAAAATGTACAGTCTGCATGCAAGTTTGTGCACCCGTGTCATGCAGTGCCGCGGAGGTCAGAGAGGGTGTCAGATTCCCCTGGAACTGGAGTTCTCCTGGAATTGGAGTTTCAGACGGTTCTCAGCCACCATGTGGGTTCTGGGGATCGAACCCGTGTCCTCTGTAAGAGCGGTCGGCGCTCTTAACCACTAGGCCATCTCTCCAGCCCTATTATTTCTTTTCTTAAGCATAAATTGTTTTATTTTTGTGTGCACAATACACACTAAGCAACATAAAACCTTCAGCCCTGTTAATCACTAACAATTTTTTATTTATTTATTTATTTATTTATTTATTTATTTATTTATTTATTTTTGGTCTTTTTGAGACAGGGTCTCCCTTTAGTCCCAGCTGACCTGGAGCTCACTTTGTAGACCAGGCGGGCCTTGAACTCACAGAGATCCACCTGCCTCTGCCTCCCAAGTGCTAGGATTAAAGGCGTGCGCCACCACGCCCGGCTAATCACTAACAATTTTAAAGATCACCAACTGCACAATACCAACTAAACAGAAGTGTTTATGTATTCAGGGCTCGAAGCAGTCCAGAGACTTTTATGGCGCTTCCTGTTGTTTCTCGGCTGGAACCATTATATAATCCATAGCACGAAACAGAGATGCAGCATTCTCAAGCAGATACGTAAGGAAGTCGTGCAGGAGGTGAGAAAGGGAGGCCAGGCTCTTTTCATCGTCGAGGTTTGAATAGGACAATGAGGATCCAATCTTCACGAACAGTCTCAGGAGGTGTGGCGCCCCATACACCTGAGATATTGGAATGCCTGGGTGAGCTGCTAGGATCTCAGCATACTGCTGCTTTTCAAAACTCACTGAGAAGTTGATCACCGAGCATCACATTGAAATATTGTCGGATGCCTGCCACAACTTCTTCCAAGGCATACTTCTCACTGGTGGAGCATTTTTGAATTCTCTTCCAGAGTAAATACTCTCCAAGTGTAGTATCAAGGGTCTTCTGCGCGGGGAGACGCAATAACTGATGCTTTTTAGTGATCAAGTCCCAATCCATCACCAGGCAAACCTTGAGTTGGCGGGGTATCTTCACTATCTCCATTTTGCTTTGATTCACGACAAGGTTGATCTGGGTGGACTCGGTGGTCCGGAAGGTCCCACTGGTGCTGGTGGTCTGGGTGGTTCCGGCGGTCCCAGTGGTCAGGGTGGTGCAGGTGTTCCCGGTGGTCAGGGCGGTGCTGGTGTTCCCGGTGGTCTGGGTTGTCCCGATGGTCCCAGTGCTCTCTGGGGTCCTGGTGTTCCCGGTGGTTAGGGTGGTGCTCGTGTTCCCGGTGGTCTGGGTTGTCCCGGTGGTCCCAGTGCTCTCGGGGGTCCTGGCGGTCCCAGTGGTCAGGATGGTGCTGGTGTTCTCGGTGGTCTTGGTTGTCCGGGTGGTCTCAGTGCTTTTGGGGGGTCCCGGCGGTCTGGGTTGTCCCGGTGGTCAGGGTGGTGCTGGTGTTCCCGGTGGTCTGGGTTGTCCCGGGGGTCCCGGCGGTCTGGGTGGTCTCGGCGGGTGCCTCTGGCTGTGCACTGAGCTCGGCCGCGTGGTTGATACAGGCAGGCACTTCCTCCTCCGCATTGTTTGGCCTCGGCTGGACAGTTCCGGGAGGGGCAGCTCCCGGAGGGGGAGCTCCCGGAGGGGCTCTCTTCGCTGGGCGCCCTCTGGGTCTGTTCTGAACCACTGATTCAACACACTTCAGCTCGGCCGCAGTTTCCCCAGACCTCTTTGCCATAGTAATCTGGTCCAACTCTACATCCGGCTGGCACCTTCCAGTTAAAGTGGACTTCACATGTTCTTCTTCCACAAGTTTAGGAGGGATAGGACGACCTCGCTTTTTGGTTCTCATTTTCCCAGAGGGGAACAGACCAACCAGGGACCGTCTGTAACGATCCACTGGAAAACACCAGCTGTGTAGAGTCAATAATTGGTCTAGGACCAGGATCAGTGCTCCTGGTCCTTACGGTAGACCAAATTCAGCTGTTGGGAAGGGTAGAGAGGAGCAACACTAAAAGGCTCCTCGCCCCTCCAGCCTCAGGTGGAAACAGAGATTCTCAGCTGGCCCCAGATTCGATACACAAACACATCACCATGGAGAAAGGGTGTGTCTCCCAACCAATCACAGTGGGTTTTGACACGATGGGCCAAAAATTATTGGACCACTTCTCTGACGTCAACAGAGACATTTCAGGGTAATACCATCTTTCTTCATTTCCCTTCCTGTGACTTTTCTCTCCCTGAATCACTTAGTTCCTACACTTCGACCTTGGGCTCAAAGGTATGGAGAAGTAAGTACTATGCTAGAGATTCCACTTGTTCTCTTTCCTGGAGCCCAGAGGGAGCAAGAGAAAGGAGTGGCGCTTGCACCCACTCCCATAATTGGGAAAGAATGGTCTCTTGTCATTCTCCCTCTCTCCTGTGCCCCCTGGATTAAATCACTTCTGAATAGGGTAGGGAGTTCATTACCAGTCACAGTGAAAATGTAAGAAATATATGCAAATCATCTATAAATGAAGTTTTAGTTCTCAAAAAATGCAAATAGAAAGAAAATGAGACAGTAGAAAAAGATACAGAATACAAATTACAACCATAAGAAAGCCAGAGTGTCAGTGTATCAAATACAATGTACAGGTACACGCCTTAAATCCCAGCAGCACGCGGGAGGCACAGAGGCAGGCAGAGCAAAAACTAAGAAATAAGTAACAAGGAAATTTATGAAAACAAAAACCTGTGAAAATTAACTAACATAACAATATGTAGCATTTACTTCTTTCTAAAGATGACTATTCCCGATTTTTACATTGCTTTGCAAAATATATTTATAAATTTCTAAAGGAAACTTGAAGTTTTTCTACCCATATATTTCCAACAGTGGAGAATGTCAGCTACTTGGTGACTATTACATGTAGACAGAGGCTTGTTTAAAATTCATATATGGTCTCCATGAAACATCTTTCATCAAACAAACTTGTTTACAGCATGGTGCTCAGCTGCAGTGGTGTGCGGGCCACTGAGGTACTTTCTTGACCCCCTCTACCAGCATTTCCAGCCTATGCTGGTGCAGGAAGAGAGGATGGGTCGGGAGAGCAGGAATTCTGGCATGCAAGCTGACCCTCCTCCACTCCAAGGTCCCAAGACACTCTGATGTGTGGAAGCACAAAGCAACCTGCCATCAAGCTCTGCCCTGAGCCTGGCCCACCACTTCCTGCAAGTTTGTTCTCAGGTTCCTTGTGCCCCTCAGAATCAGACTCCACAACTCTTTAGTTCCCAGCTGGCTTCCTCCATGTCGTGGTTCCCATTCTGTCTGCAGGGTCTCACCCACCCCTTTACCCTTGCCCTCATGGGGTTTGTAACATTAATTTGATGTTTTGCTCTCAATTGACTATACTCATTCAAAACCTGAAACATGGATTTGATAGACTGCTCTCTAAACTATGTTTTCTTTTAAGTTCACCTGGAAACCTACAAAGCCCCAATGTGTACACAGGTAATATTAACTTATTACATTATCTTATATGTATGATCTGCATTCAATGTTATTCTCCTAAGATGCTACTGCACAGCATTCTCTTCTGAGCCAAACAACTGCTGTCTTCATGACTTCAGCTGTGCCTACTTGCCAAAGACATCAAAATCAGACTCGTTGATTGTTGTGTTTCTGTAGAAACAGAGGAGTTATCACGGTCATTAAACCTTTGCCTGAGTATCCAACCACTTTTCCCAGCCAGTTGCATATAATTCTGCCCAAATCACATGTAGTCTCCTGAATTTGGGGAGGACTCAGGTATAATCTGGAAAAGGTTAAAAAGAGGCGCTCAGTCCATGAGGTTATAAGGAATCCAACATTCATACTGGATAAAAACTTTCTAGTGTAACTGCTGTCAGGTGCCCATGGACCTATAAGAAACCCTTCACCCATGCTCTGTAAGTAAGCTCAATAAACTCATTGCTGAGCTTTAATGTCAGAAAACATTGGTTTGATGCTAGAACTTTAGAAAGGAGGTAAGCATTGATTGCACAGTAACCCCAGGAATTAAATTCTCATAACTGACAGCAAATTTGTTTGTTAATGTTATTATATCTCATGGCATTAAGAAAGGAAATCAGGGCTGGAGAGATGGCCTAGCAGTTGAGAGTGTCTCCGCTCTTACAGAGGACCCGGGTTCGATCCCCAGCACCCACATGGCGGCCGAGAGCTGTCTGGGACTCCAATTCCAGGAGAACTCCAGTTCCAGGGGAATCTGACACCCTCTTCTGACCTCTGCGGCATTGCACGGCACGGGTGCGCAAACTTGCATACAGATGGTACATTCATACACGTACAGAAATAAATAAAATTAATAAAAGAATTTGAAAGGAAGTCAAAAGGCCAAAAATGTTAAAGGGATATAAAAATGGAAATATTTTAGTAAAGAAAGACTTCTTTTTTTAATTTTTAAAAAAAATTTTTTTTATTTTTCTATGTGTTTGAATGTACTGTCTGCATGTAGGTTTGTGCACCCTTATCGTGCAATGCCGTGGAGGTCAGAAGAAGGCGTCAGATTCCACTGGAACTGGAGTTAAAAACGGTTCTCAGCTGCCATGTGGGTGCTGGGGATCAAACCCGGGTCCTCTGCAAGAGCAGTTGGTGCTCTTAACCGCTAGGCCATAATACTAAGGCTAACATTAACCTTGGCCTAACCCTAGACCTAAAACTGAAAATAACCCTAACACCATACCTAAACCATAACCCTAATCCTAATGCTAATCCTAACCCTATCCCTAACTCTAATACTAACCATCATCCTGACTCTTGCCTTAACCTTAGCATTACCTCTAATACTAACTCTAATTCTAAACTTAACCCTAACCATAATTTAGGACATAAACCTAACAATACTGCTAATCTAGCCATAGCCCTAGAACTAGACCTAGCCCTAGTCCCAGCCTTAACTCTGACACTAAGCCTAACCATAAACCTAAACCAATACTTAACCCTAACCCTAACTCCTTAACCTAAATCTAATCGTTACCATAACCCAAACCTAAACCCCACAGTAACAGAAAACCCCAAACTAGCCCTAACACTTACTCCTAACCCTAATCTAATTCTAACCTAGTGATAACCCTAAACCTGATCCTAACAATATACCTAACCTTAACCCTAACCTAACCCTAACTCTAGTCCTAATCCTAACCATTATCATAATCATAACCTAGCCAAAAACCTAGACCTAACCCTAATCCTTACTTTAAAGCAAGCCCTAGCCTCCCCTAACCCTAACACTAATGCTAAATTTAAACACTAAATCATACACTTACATTAACACTCATGTTAAACCTTAAACTTAACAGTAACCCTAACTTTAACCCTAGACCTAGACCTAGCACTAGCCAGAGCACTAACACTAACCCTAGGCCTACCTTTAGTCCTAACGTGAACCTAAAACTAACCAAAACCCTAATCCTAATGCAATCCTGAACCTAGCCCTAACCATACACCTTAACCTAACCTTAAACTTAAACCAAGCCCAATCACTAATCCTAACACTAGCCCTATGTCTCCATTAGCCCTAGTGTTAGCCCTAGTAAATTCCTAGCATCAGCCTCGTTCTAGTTTCTCTTCATTTGCTGTGATAAAACCCTCTGACCAATACCAACCTGGGGAGGAAAGGGTTTATTTGGCTCACTTCTCCTGGGTCACAGTTCATCACTGAGGAAGCCCAACATAGTCACTCAGGGCAGGAACCTGGAGGTAGGAGCTGAAGCACAGAGCATGCAGAAATGCCTCTTACAGGGGCTGGAGAGATGGCCTAGCAGTTAAGAGCGCCGACCACTCTTGCAGAGGACCCGGGTTCGATCCCCAGCACCCACATGGCGGCCGAGAACTGTCCGAGACTCCAATTCCAGGAGAACTCCAGTTCCAGGGGAATCTGAGACCCTCTTCTGACCTCTGCGGCATTGCACGACACGGGTGCACAGACTTGCATGCAGACAGTACATTCACACACATACAGAAATAAATAAAATTAATTAAAAAAAAAAAAAAAAAGAAATGCCTCTTACAGGCTTGCTCCCTGCCCCATGCTCAACCTGCTTTCTTATACAGTACAGCACAATCTACCCAGGGCTGGCACCACTCACAGTGTGCTTGGCCCTCCCACATTACTCAACAATATGGACATGGCCATAGGCCAGTCCAATGGAGCCAATTTCCCAGTTGAGGCTCCCTCAACCCAGGTGTGTCAAGTTGACACACTAATTTATCCGGCACAAGCCCTAACCCTAAACCTAACCCTAACACTAACACTAAATCCTAACACTAAACCTAAACTTCACTCTAAGCCTAAATCCTAACCCTAAAATTTACCAAATACCTTGCAATGAATCTAATTTTAATACAGAACCAAACCACAAACACAACATAAACCTAAACTAATCCTAAATATAATGCTATATTTAACACCTAATACTAACAGTGAGCTGTCACACTAAACCTAACCCCAAACTTTAACCCTAACCTTAAAATAATCCTTAATCCCAATGCTATCCATAACCATAACCATAATCCTAACCAGATCCCTAAAACTAATACTAAGTGTAGCTACAACTCTAGCCCTACCAATAACCCTAGCCCTAGTCATAGCCCTGTCAACCTAACCCTCTTCCTAACTCTAGCATTATTTCTAGCTATAATCTTAAACCTAACCCTAATCCAAATCTTAACCCTAGCCCTACACCTGGCTCTCACCCTAACCCTAACTCTGTTCTTCACTGTAACATTAACTCTAACCCTAAATCTAACCCTAACCCTAACTCTTATCCCAATTCAAAACACAAACTTAATTCTAACATTGTCCTTAAACCTAACCCTAATCATAACTCGAACCCTAGTATTAACATTAGACACTAAACTTACCTGGCAGGGGAGATACCATAATCACGAAGGTGGTTTTCCCAGGCGAGGCTCATCCATTTCACTCCAGATGTGCTGACCCCTGTGAGTTCCCCAAACGTGGAAAACTCGACTGCATAATTTGTGGTAGTGGGGGACTGCGTTCGCGCTCTCCCCTGTAAAAAACAAACATTAGACCTGACCCTAATCTAACCCTAACAACCCTAACTGTAACACTAACAAACACCATAACCATAACCCACATGATAGGTAACAACCATTGAACCTGGATCCTCTGCAAGAGCACTCAGTGCTCTTATCCACTGAGCCATCTCTCCAGCCCCAAAATTGCACCTTTAAATTGAAAATTGTAAGCCTGATTAACTGACTAGAAATTAAATGAGGTAAAAAGTTTGGGGTGTCCAGAGCCAAATTATCTTGAGTTATCTTTAGTGGGGCTCTTTTTTTTTTTTTTTTTTTTTTTGTCTTTTTGAGACAGGGTCTCCCTGTAGCCCCAGCTGTCCTGGAACTCACTATGTGTAGACCAGGCTGGCCTTGAACTCACAGAGATCCGCCTGCTTCTGCTTCCTGAATGCTGGGATTAAAGGCATGCATCACCATGTGCGGCTAGTGGGGCACTTAATAACCATTTGCTGCCTTTCCCTGAACCTGACCCAACAGTTTTATGAACAGCGGGTAAGCCATTTGGAACGTACAGTTTCCACCAACCTCGAAGCTAAGAGTGCGCTCAGATAGCTTCTGAGGCCCTAACAAAGGTTTCACCAGTTTGATGTTATCAGCTTTTTTGATGTATTTTAAGTGTGCCTTGATGTATAACTTCAGGTAAAAAATAAAAATTGCAAGAGAATTGGGACAAACGACTAAATGTTTATGGTCTAGAAAACATTTGCTGTGGGCTTTCATGAACGGAAGTGGCCAGGAAGCAGTAAAAGATGAAAATCCATGCTATGGACCATGGGCGTGGAGGAAAAGTGGAGCTGTGGACGGCTCGGGAGAAGCAGCCTGCCAGGCGCCACTTGCACCCGACCAGGAGAAAAAGACCTGGGATGAAGCGTGGGGCTGATCCACGAGAACGCTCTAGCCAGGGCACCAACACATCCGTTCTCCACTGGGAGGCAAAGGGACAGGCCCCAAGGACCCGCCTGGGTGAGGGAGAGAAGGGGTGCCCCAGAGTGGGAGGGCAGGGATTTTCAGAGAGGAGGAGAGAGAGGGGGCGTGGAGGGCGTGTTGTGGCACCCTAAGTCTGCTAGCTGATGCTCACAAAGTCTCAGCAGGGCTCCAGTCAGCATCTGTGGCACTGAGAGAGTGCTGTAAAGCAGCTGTGGGAACTTAGAGGAAGGCAGATGGAGAGAGGGGTTCGAGTTTATTCTTCTACAAGCGGTGATCCAGTTTTGCCAACATCATTTGGTGAAGATGCTGTCTTTCCTCCACTGGGTCTACTTGGTCCCTTTGTCAAATATGAGGTGGCTGAAATTGGATGTGCTCAAGATCCGATCTTCGGTTTTGCTCCATTGGTCTACGGGGCCGTTTTTGTGCCAGAACCAGGGTGTTTTTATGACTATACCCTGTAATATATTTTGAAATCTGGTATATTGATTACCCCCTGTATTGCTCTTTTTGCTCAGGGTGGCTTTGGCTATTCAGGATATTTGTTTTCCATATGAATTTAAGGCTCCCCCCCCCCCTCCAATTCTGTGAAGAATCTCATGGGGATTTTAATTGGGATTGCATTGAATCTATATATTAATTTGGGTAGAATGGACATTTTTCCTGTGTTGATTTTTTTCTTCTGATAAGGGTCTCAGAAGGACCCATTTGCAGAGCAGAAATTGCTTTATGTTTTCGGGATTTATGGAGGTCCTGGACAGATTTGTTTGCAGAACAAGAATCCAAGAATCGCTTTATAGTTTATGGTTTAGGGTATATGGGGCTCTTCGCACATCAGAATGATGCCATTTACTCTCTTGTATGTGTTAAATCGCCGAATGTACGTATTGTTATTGAGGAAAATTTACAAGTAACATGTATGATGTGATAGGCAAAAACTATTCTATTACTCAATGCCGCCACACTTAATGGTTCTAAAAGAACCAGCACACGTTGAGGGAGTGGGAAGAGGGAGTTGAATTGCATGCGAACAAGATACAGTGTCTACGCATGAAATTGTCAAAGAATAAATAAAAATACATTCTTTATAAAAAGTAATGGGGGGGAGAATGATTAAGAAATTATCAGGCTTGTGCAAATTCAGTTTCCCAAGGTGGACTGGGAGGTGCAGAGAGCCAGCCAGGTCCCAGATAGTAAGCACTTGTAGGGTTCTGTGAGGGGAAGGCTGGGCAGTGGCCGCAGCTTGGTTCTTAGCTCAGCACTGTTCAATACCATACCTGAACTGTTTAAATTCTTAGTGCTTATATCTTGTAGGCAAACTATTTCTGAGGACATGGATTTAATTCTTGAAATTAAAAAGATGTTCCTTTGAGCATTAGAGCCAAAGGGGTAAACAAAATAAAACAAAACAAAACCCTGCCCATTTGCACTTTGTTCTGAACAGAATCTTACAACAAAACAAAACAAAAGCCAAAGTCATTCATATAAGCAAGCCTTGTCGCTGAACCTTGCAGCCCAATAGATTGAGTTATTTATTTATTTAGTATTAGGAAAAAGGCCTTGTGTACCTTAGGGTGCTTCTAATAAAAAACAGCATTTCAATATTTTTGTGCCTTATTCCTGGAAGTGAGACAACTTATGGCAATTGGGTAAAACCCAGGCCGGGAAAAGGCTAAGAAAGCATCAAGCACTTGAGACACAAATCAGTATTCCTGATCTGTTCGGGGTTACCTTAGGTATGATGATACCTAAGGATGTTTGAGGAACATCAGAAGATGGAAGGAGGACGAGGTAGTATCTTCTCTTTGAGGGCTTTGGGTGGGTGAGGGAGATTCCTTTTTCTACTCCAGAGGATTTGCTACTTGTCTCTTGCCTTAAGATCATTGAGGGAAACTCATCTTCAGTTTCCTGGGATTACACAGTATGGTGCAGTCTCCACAATTAAAGTAAGGAAAATCCTAAGCATCTGAAGAAAGAGTCTAATGTTTTAATATACACCATCTGGTCCTAACGCAATCTGAGTGAGGGAAAAATGTGGTCCAACTATGGATGCTTAATCCCTAATAGCATCCTATGGCTGGACCTATTCTGTAAGCCGGGTGTGGTGGTGTACGCCTTTAATCCTAGCACTCAGGAGGCAGAGGCAGGCGGATCTTTGTGAGTTCAAGTCCAGCCTGGTCTACAGAGTGAGTTCCAGGAGAGCTGGGACTACAGGGAGACCCTGTCTCGAAAAACAAAAACAAAAAAAACAAAAAAAAAAAGAATTTAGGACAGTGACCCAAAATGCCTTATGTATGGCTTAAGGCTCTCTACAAGATAGAGGCCTACAAAGACAATAAAAAAGGAGGGAACTAAGCCCCATAGTGCACAGCAGGAACAAAGCTTTTGTTTATCTTGCTACTCCCATGTCTATAGCACTCTCCCTTAAGAAAATACCTAGACGTTCAGGAATGGTTAGAGTCCAGGCTCCTTTTTCCATCATAGCCCTTCACCAATACAAGGAAATTTAGGAAACTTGTTTAGCCACCCCAGGATATAACTGGGTAACTGGTGATGTCACCTAGGGTGCAAGATTGGGTAGTAAAAGGCAGGAAAGAATGTTACTGGAAATCTTGGGGGATACCACCAGAGCCATCATTTGATACAGAGGAAATTGGGGCCCCCTATTGGGATTTTTGTCTCATTACCAGAATTTAAGAATGAACTCAAACAGAAGCTTGAGGACAACTTAGGAGTTTAAAAGGAAAACCCCAGGGCAGGCGCATTGTAAATCTGGCAGCTGCCCAAAGGAGTGAAGAACAACTGCTAGCTGGGCATGGTGGCACATGCCTTTAGCCCCAGCACCCAGGAGACAGAGACAGGCAGATCTCTGTGAGTTCAAGGCCAGCCTGGTTTACATAGTGAGTTCTAGGACAGCTGGGGCTCCAAGTGTTAGTTGGAGAGTCTTAAATCATACTTAGGCTCTGGTTAGCAGAGAGAAAGAGAGAGAGAGAGAGAGAGAGAGAGAGAGAGAGAGAGAGAGAGAGAGAGAGAGAAATAATTACACTTTTCTGAGTGAGACCTCAGAGAGATGGGTAGACACAGTGGTGGAATCCCATGGAAGCCACAGGGACTTTATTAAGGAATTCTGGAAAGGAAAAGTCCATTTTGTCTTTTTTGAGATAGTGTCTCCCTGTAGCCCCAGCTGCCTTAGAACCTGCTATGTAGACCAGGCCGGCCTTGAACTCAGAGATCCCCCAACTTTGCCTCTTTAGTGCTGGGATTAAAGGCATGTGCCATCATGCTTGGCTGAGACAAGAATTCTTTGTAGCCCCAGATGGTCTGAATTCACTAGGTAGATCAGGCTGGCTTCAATCTCACAGAGATCTGCTTGCTTCTGCCTCTCAAGTGCTGTGATATAAGGTGTGCAACACCATGCTTGGCCTTAAGCTGTCTTTTAATTCTTCAAAGAATATTCCTAAAACTTACTAACCCAGAAACCTGTTAGACTAAGAACTTCCAATAATATGGGAACCTCAGGACACACAGACTCAGTTTGTGATCACTGCCTTCTCAATGTTAAACAACCATGACCTAAAGAAGTCAATCCATGACATAACACTCATAGGACTAAAAGTAGTCAGTAATACAGATTGAAAGATAAACAAAATTCAGCCATATGAATTCCCCCAAGAGTTAACCTTATTCTTTCCAAAGGTAGAGGAAAAAAACACCTTTTTATCTTGGAGCTGGAGAGATGGCTCAGTGGTTAAGAGCCCTATCTTGCAGAGGAGCTGGATTTGATTTCCAGCACCGACATAATGGCTAACAACCATCTGTAACTCTAGTTCCAGAGGAATCTGATTCCCTCCTCTGAGGGTTTTGCATGGCACAGGTATACTTGCATACATGCAGGCATAACACCCATGTACACGGGAAATAAATAACTGAAAAAAATAACTGAAAAAATTTTCTTAATAATGTAATTGTGTCATGTGTATTCATATATTTTTTTATTTGTAATTGTATGTCATTTTGTGTTAAACAGCATGGTACAAAATTCACTCTCCCTTAGAGTTCCCCCCAAATATCTGAGTAACAATATTTGTGACCACTGGAAACTTTTACTTGTTTTTTTAACTTGTGCTTAAATTATCATTTTAATTTTTATTATTTATTTATTTTAATTTCTTGGCATACCTATCCTAAAATGTGTGTTGTGTGTGTCTTTTGGAGATGCAGTAAAAAGCCTGATAAACCATAGTTAAAAACTAAGCTACTTTTAACTACTTAAAGCCTATTCAAATGATAACTTTGGGTCTATTACATGTTTCACAAAACATTAAAATGCAGCCAACAAGATAGCTCTGGGGCCTGGAGAGATGGCTCAGTGGTTAAGAGCACTGAGTGCTCTTGCAGAGGGCCCGGGTTCAATTCCCAGCACCCACATGGTGGCTAAGAACATCTTTAACTCCAGTTCCAGGGGAATCTGATGCCCTCTTCTGACCTCTGAGGCATTGGACAACATGGGTGTACCAACCTACATGCAGACAGTACATTCATACACATAAAAAAATAAATAAATAAACAATTTAAAAGATGGCTCAGCAGGAAAAGGTGCTTGCTACCAAGACTGAAGATCTGATTTAATCAGCAGACCCCACATAATAGAAGGTGAGAACTGGCTCATAGGAACTGTACTCTGACCTCTACATGTACAGAGTCACATTTACACACACACACACACACACTAAATAAATAAATAAATAAATAAATAAATAATAAATAAATGTAAAATTCTATTGTTTATATACAACATTTACTAGGTTCATAAACTAGAAGTTTCATTAGGGTATAAAATCTAACCCAGGTACAGAGATTTTGATAATGATTTATTTCCCAAACAGCTTATTAATAATTATAAATTCTATTTCATTTGAATAATAATCACAGATAACATAAAAATAACAACACGACAGAAAGAAAAAAAAGCCAGGCATGGTGGCACACGTCTTTAATCCTAGCACTTGGGAGGCAGAGGTAGGCAGATCTTTGTGAGTTCAAGGCCAGCCTGGTCTACAGAGTGAGTTCCAGGAGAGCTGGGACTACAGGGAGACCCTGTTTCGAAAAGACCAAAAACAAAAACATGACATTCTTTTTGTTCCAGGAATGGTGGTCCATGTCTTCCATCCTAGCACCCACGTGGCAGAAGCACGTAGAGCACTGTGAGTTTTACGCCAGTGGGTTTACACAGCAAGTTTGTGGCCAGCCAGGGCTACACAGTAAGATGGGGTCTAAAAAAAAAGAAAGGAAAACAAAACAAAAGCAGAAAAGCCCCAGACAGTAATATTTTGAGTTTATAAAATACTTCTAAGTATATGCAGTGTTTTAAATGAGAACTATCCCCTCATGAGCTGATGTATTTAAACATTTGGTGCCCAGATGGTGGCGCCATTTGGGGGGGTTATGGAACCTTTGGAGGTGAAGCTCTGCTGGAGGAAGTCCATCACCTGGGGGAGGGGCTTTGGGAGTTTATAGCCTTGCTCTACTTCTAGTTCTCGATCTGCTTTAACCTCCTGCTGCCATGCCTTCCCTGCCATTATGGACTTCTAGCCCTCTGAAACCATATGCTGAACAAATAAGTCTTTCATAAGTTGATTTTGGTCATGGTATTTCATCACAGAAACAAAAGTCACCGATGCTGGAATTGGTACCAGGAGACATCTGGTTGTTGCTCTGGTGAACATGGCCATGTTTTGTGGAAGCCTGGAACATAGGACTAGAAAAGCTGTTCAATGCTGTAAGCAAAGCACAATGGGTGTTCCAGTGGGAACCCGAATGACCAAACTGCTGAGAATAATGTGAAAGGTAGAGGTCCAGCTCTTGAGACTTCAGAGGGAACAATATCAACAGCTGGGCAAGAAGTCAGTCATGTGATATTTTGGCAAAGAATCTGTTTTCCACCTCTCTCCTGGTGTTTTCATGAGGCTGAATTTAGAAAGTGGACTAACTTTTTTGTTGGGGGAAATTTCAGAATAGCATTTTCATTGAGTCTGTAGAATAGTTATTACTGATTATACTTATGTTCGTCTGCAATGAAGTGTTAAATAAACTAGCACCACTAAGTAGACGCCTCTGCTCTGCACTGGAGCAATGGGAAAGGTGCCTTTAGGGCAACATCCCATCCAGCTAAGCTTCCGACAGGCCTAATGAGTGTTCTGCTCCAGAAGCCACACAAAAGCTGCTGCAAGTGTGCTCCGAGTGGGCTAGGGTCCTTGCAAAGCTGACAGCTGAACTCGGCAGTGTCTTCCACATACCACTGCTTTTGAGGCATGTAATTTAAGAATGGGAGGGTTGTGGATTTTTCTAGTCTCAGAGAGCACTGAGTACAGCAGGAGAGTCTCTGTAGGAATGCTGTGAGAGGCCAGTGCATGGAGCTGTGGAAGTAAAGCCTGGTTGCAGCGAAGACCCCCCAAGATGTTGAAGATGCCAGAGCCATGAGATGCCTGCCAAGGAGAGGGGCACACACTGAGTGGAACCAGCCCAAGGGAGAGCTGTTTGCTGCAGGGGGCAATGCTGGAGGGGCTGAGCCATCTAGGCCTTCTGGAACTAAAGCTCCAGGTAGCAGACATGGAGCTACAGGATTTGGAGTTTTCTCTGCTGGGTTTCAGTCTTGCTTTGGTCCAGTATTTCCTCCTGTTCCCCCATTCCTCCCTTTTGGAATGGAAATATATAAATCTGTGGCATTGTACGTTGGAAGTATGTAACTTGTGTTTTGATTTATAGGAGATCACAGTTCAGAGATTGCCTCGAGTCTCAGAATAGGCTTTGGGCTTTTGAATAGTGTTGAGACTGTTAGAAACTGTGGGGGCTTGAAATTTAACTAAACACATTTCATCTTATGACATGGCTATGAGCTTATAGGTTCCCAGAAGTGAAAATGTAGTTTAAAAGAGAAATGTCCTCCACAGGCTCAGGTATTTGAACACCAGGTCTCTAGTTGGAGGCAGTACATGGGGGAGTTAAAGGACCCTTTAGAAGGTAGAGACTCTCTAGAAGTATGTAACTCAGGTAGGCTTTGAAAGTTCATAGCCTTAACCCACTTCTCGTTTACTCTTTCTGATTATGTTTGTAGTTGACGATATGATTTCTCAGCTTTCTGCTCTGGCTCCTATAGTCACGCCTCCTCTGCCACTATGAGACCCTCTCTTTCTGGAACTGTAGGCCGAAATAATGTCCTTCTTCCTTAAGTCACTTTTGGTCATGGTATTTTATCACAGCAACAAAAAGTAACTAATAGAGTATATATAAGTAAACAATTGTCAAGATGTTGTTTGGCTGACCGCTGTCTCAGTTCCAATTCAACAAGTAGTCTAGAGAGTCCCTATTCTTGTAAAAGTGAAATGGCCTCTGATGGCCTCTGCCTGAGTGAAGTCCCACCATCTTGGACAGCAACCCACATCTGGGAGATGATACTCTAGGCTCTGCTTTTTCCAGAATCCAAAAATTGGAGCAATGAACTAGCCCTATCCTTTCAACTTTCCTTAAGCAATTAATGTGCTTTTTTTAAAAAAACAAACATTTGGTATTTATTATCATGATAATTGTTTATGGCTTCTCTGTATCAGCCTTCTAATTACAGAAACAGGTTTTATTTAGAATATCTCTGTCAAATTATATCTGCTTTACTGCCAGGCATGGTGGTACATGCCTTTAATCCTAGCACTTGGGAGGCAGAGACAGGTGGATCTTTGTGAGTTCAAGGCCAGCCTGGTCTATAGAGCGAGTTCCAGGCCAGCTGGGGCTACATGGAGACCCTGTCTCGAAAAGACAAAAAAAAAAAAAATAAAAAAAACAAAAAAATTTATATCTGCTTTACCATACCTAGATTTTAAAGCACAATTCACTCTTCAGTATTGTACTTGGGAGGCCAATGTCAATGAGGACATAGAGGCTAAAAGGAAAGCCCCCAGGTCAAGCAGGGTCCAGGGGATGATCAGACATCTCTGCAAGCATTCTGTAGCTCTGATAAGCCATTTGTCCCCTTGACCAGAGAGGCCATGGATACTTCAGGGGTTGGATGCTGTGGTGGTTTGAATGAGAATGTCCCCCATAGGCTTCAAGTATTCAGACATTTTGTCTCCAGTTGGTGGTGCTGTTTTGGGAGGTCACAGAAATTGTGGCGGTGCTGGAGGAAGTATGTCATTGGAGGCGGGCTTAGAAAGTTCAACAAGTCTTGCCAGTCTCCAGTTGCTCTTGCTCTCTGCTTCTTGTGTTCATTGGAAGATGAGAACCTCAGCTTTCTGCTCCAGCTCCTGCCACCGTGCCTCCCCGCCACAATGGACTCTAATTCCCTGGAACTGTCAATTCTAAACTCAAATAAACTCTTCATTTTATAAGTTCCCTTGGACATGGTGGTTTTATCACAGTAACAGAAAAGTGATTAATACAGCCGCTAACCAAAGAGGAAGGTTAATGCAGATTGTGTCACAGTACTTCCAAGGGAACCACATGGCCAACAAGCCTTCACCATGCTAGAAGACACGGCACAACTGGTGAAGAACACTGTAGGGGCCAAGAGACTCCTGCTAAGTCCCAGAGAATAACAGCTAAAGGACCGCAACTGACTTTAACAATGGCTTAAACACTAAGCAGAAAGTATAGTCAAAGAATTGATAATAATAACACAAAATGAAACAAACCAAACAACAAAACTATTCAGGCCTTATACAGCCTTTCTCATTAAATCTTGTGTACTAACATGCCAATCACAAAAACTCTAGGTATAATACAAAGATAAGTTCAATTTCTATAAATGTATTTAGATATATTTATCTACATTAGTTGAAACTTTCATGATCTAGTTTCCTTTTGACACTGTTGGCACTTAGTTGTTACAACTTTATTTTCCTTTCATTGTATTCTACCTTTTTTTTTTTTTTTTTTAATTTCCTTAGAGGGTCTCCTTAGTGGCCTGGAACTGGCTATGTAGATCAGACTGGTCTGGATATCACAAAGGTCTGCCTGCTTCTGCCCTCCCATGCTGGGATTAAAGGAGTATGCCACCAAGCCCAGCTGGATTCCTTCTTAAAGTTGTTTCCTTCTGTATCTTGCCGCATTCTTTATAGCCACTGGTATATTTAAAAAAATCCACCGGATCACGTCCCTAAGAACAAGGTATGAAGAGTGACTCCTGAAACAAACACACCTATGGCTTCCCTCCTTTCTGGATTATCAACCAATATAATCATGTTATTCTTTTTAAACCTTATATTTTAATCTTGTAAAAGTTGTGTCTTCTAGGATATGTAGCAATTTCAAACAAAACTCTGTAAGATGCAGGGTTTCCAACCAAGGAGATGGTTTCTATTGCATGAGCAATAGAAAATCCTAAGCTTCTTCTTTAGCTAATAGATGAAGTAGGGAGTCTCGCGGTCCCTGTGAGGCAGAGCTTGTGCGCCTCATCCAAAAGGAAGTAGTTATAGAATACTGATTGATCATCACTCTTCTTACCCATAAGATTTTTGGGATAACAGCCCTCAGGAGGAAATTGTGTCATGAGACTTTAGAGGCTATACTAAGACTGTATCAGTAAGCTACATCAGTATTACTATACAAAAGAAGTCAGCTAGCTGAGGAAGGCAGAGGCCCTTCACGTGGACTTCATACAAGAAGGAAAAGTATTTAAGAAAAGCCCAGTCTATAGGCACGTAGGGGAGGAGACCAGTATGCAGATGGTGGGTACAGTGTTCCGGCATCCTAGCCCAGGGCTTCTGGGACGGATGGTTTCCTTTTGGCTCACTAACCCACTCCCATTTTTGAGAGTGCTTTTCCTTTCTTTTCTTCTTTCTTTCCTTCTTTCTCTCTCTCCCTTTTTTGAGACAGAGTCTCCCTATAGCCCCAGCTGGCCTGTAAGACACTATGTAGAACATCTGGATCTCACAGAGATCTGCCTGCTTCTGCCTCCCCAGTCCTGAGATTAAAGGTATGTGCCATGGCACCCAGCTGCTTTGTATTTCTAACCATGTGTCATTGGTTCAGTTCTTTGCGGTGGGACACAAGAACGTGATATTTCAACAGCTATCTCTGGGTCCCTCCTGTAGGTACCCTTTGGATTCAAATCTATACCTGTAACATTTATCAACAGGAACATTCAGGCAGGGAGAAAATCGTAACAAGATGACAAGATAGTAGTGTATTAGGGCTATGGCTGGAATACAGACCAATAGCAAAATCATTTATTCCTAGAAAGACACAAAAGAAGTGTATTTGAAGAGGGGAATAAACTATATATTTTTCTTCTCCTGTGGCCCAGACTAGCCTTGAACCCCTTATGGCTGACCTTGAATTCTTGGTGCTTTTGACTACCTTTTGAGTCTGGGGAATGGAGCAAGTATCCTTCCTGGCTCTTACATACACATATTTTCCAGTTACACCTTTCAGATAATCTTTTCCTTTGCCCATGCTGATATTTATTATTTTTATTTTATGTGTATGAATGTATTATTACCCGCATGTACGCAGGTGCACCCGTATCCTGTAATGCCCATGGAGGTCAGAAGATGGTGTTGGAGCCCCTGGAACTGGAGTTAAAGATGGTTGTTATCTGCCAGGTGGGTGCTGGGATTCAAACCCAGTTCCTCTGCAAGAGCAGCCAGTGCTCTTAACCACTGAGCCATCTCTTCAGCCTCCCAGTGAAGAGTTAACACTTTTTGACCATGTAAATTATTGAGCTTTTTTTCTACAATAGACATCTTCTTTAAGAATCTTCCTCTATTAATCCAGTTTCTACTCAAGTTCCACTCTTTCCTGTTGTTTACGTGTACTCAGCACTGAGACACAAACGTGTTCAGGCACTTTGAAATACCTAAGGAACGGCTGCTGCTTCCAAGCCAAAGTGACCCCTGAGCCAACATTCAGAAACCTGTTGGGAATACAAGTTTTCTGGCTTTTCCTCAAATCTAAAGATGGCAGAATCCAGCTATCCTAGTGAATTCCCTTGGCATTCCTGGAGTCTCTAGATACTTGTGTGACTTTCTCCCGCTACCCCATTAGATAAAGCACTGCCTTCTCTGTCTGCTAAGGTTCATTACTGATTACTGAATTCTACTCTCCTTGGGGTTTTTAAGTTCAGTTTTTGCCCGATCCAACAGAGACAAGGGCAGGATGCTGGGTCCAACCTCCGGGTCCTCCCCCCTCCCTCCTCCCTCTCCCCTCCCCCCTCCCTCTCCCCTCCCCCCTCCCCCTCTCCTCCCCCCTCCCCCTCCCTCCTCTCTTTCCCCTCTCCCGCCTGGGCGGGCCTCCTCCGGGCGGACTTCGGCTAGCCTTGGTCCAGGGAGCCCCGCGTCTGCGCAGAGCGGCTTCCCGAGTTGTCCCGAGGGCGTCCGGCCTGACGCGCGTGTGGAGGCGGCTTCCGGGGTGGGCGGCGCGGGAAGGGCGGCTCCAGAGAGCGATGTCCCGAGGCGGCCGCGGAGGCGGCTCCAAGGTACGCGGAGCTGCTGGCGGGAAGTAGCGCGGCGCGGTCCGGAAGCAGAGGCGGGGTTGGCGGTCTCCTCTTGGCCGCCCTGCGGGGTGACGGGGCCGGGGCTCAGGGCACGGCCGGCGGGGACCTGGAGCCCGAGCGCGCTGCAGGCGGGGCAGGGGAGGGTAAATGGCGTTAGTTTGTGATTTGCACACAGGGGAAGCCTCGGGACCGCGGTCTTGGCCGGGTTCCTGCACTTCGCGTTCCCACCTACCTTTGCCTCCCGGCCTCCGCAGATTGGGGCTGGGGTATGGGAATTTACGTGGTGGCGCCTCTGTCACCCCTGTTACGCCTTTTCAAAGTTCCTTGCTTTCAGATCTTTGTTTCATTATACTCAGAATTTAAAGCAGCAAACGGTGCTTGCTATCTCGGCCCCAGAAGTTCATGAAAAATATTTCACATAAATGGCCCAACTTCCTTATCACTACCAGTCTAATTTTCAAGTAGCATTGATTGTCAGACCACACTGCAATAAAGTACCACATGCCGCGCATAAAGTACGGATTTTAAGTTACATTCAGTTTTAGAAAAGTTAAAAGGTGAGAAAAGAAAGGAAATTAGAAAGTTGCGGAGTCATAAATTATTTTATTATTGAGACGTTTGATACTCCTATTTTAGGCATCCCTGATTAGTTTTTTAGGCATCCCTGATTAGTTGCTATCCTGATTAGTCTTCTTCTCTCTCTCTCCCTCTCTCTCTCTCTCTCTCTCTCTCTTTCGAGACCGAGACAGGGTCTCCCTGTAGCCCCACCTGTCCTGGAACTCGCTATGTAGACCAGGCTAGCCTTGAACTCACAGAGATCCACCTGCCTCTGCTTCCCAAGTGCTGGAACTAAAGGTGTGCGCCACCTTCTTAACTGCTCCATTTCTTCTTACTGCCCACTTCTAGATTTGACCTTGTGCCTTGTCTGAACTTTAGGAGTTTGCCCTGGATAAGTACATTGATGCTAACTGCCACTGCTGTATACACAGTTTACACTGTATTATGAACTTATTCTCCCAGATTTAGTCTACCAGGTCCTAACCTAGAAGTATGAGTGATTTGACTTGACATCTATTTCTGCCTTCTTCATTTTACTGTTTTTCAATGGCTTTTCTTCTCATTTGTTATATTTTCCTGCTACTGAGGGCCAGGAATCTGACCGTGGCTCAACTGTGGTTGTAGCCAGGGTTTCCTACTGGATTTTCTCCCAGGTTCACTGAGGTGATGGTTGGCAAGTTGCTGTTTCCATAGGGCAGCTCACAACAGGAATTTCCCAACAGCAGACAGGAGGAACAAACAATACAGAGGCTCTGCTGTTTTTTTGTTTGTTTTTATAGACAGGATCTCACTATGTGAGAAGGTGACCTTAAACTCCTGATACTCTAGATTTTACCTCCCAAGTACTGGGATTGCAAGCAGCTTTCATTTAATTTGGGGGCTGAGGGAGAGGGACAGGGTATCACTGTGTATCCCTGGCTGGCCTGGACCTTGCTATGTAGATCAGGGTGACCTCAAATCTGTAACTATCCTGCCTCTACCTCCCCAGCGTTGGGATTACAGATGTGAGCCACCACACCAGGCTTCATTTAATTCTTTTGAAAATCCCTAGGTGGGTACTCTTAGGCTTATTTTATGGGTCTCATTTTTTGACTCTCAGCAGGAAGGTTCAGTGATTTGCCTGAAGTACATTGCAGTTGAGTGAACAATTGAGGATTTTGTATCCAGTTATAGACCTGGTTTTTGTTTTGTTTTCATGTTCTTTCATAGCTTCTCTGGTATGGATTTGCCTCACTCTCTTAACTGTATAGCTTTCCTCACTACTTATCCTCTGGTAATTTAGACTACTCATTACTGTAATATTTTTATTTGATATTCTTAACTTGGAATAGTGTCATGTCTCTCATTTCTACTTACTGATATCTTGAACCATCCATCACCATCCACCTTCTCCTGAATCGCCCCCTTTAGCTTTCTTCTATATTCCTGTGAGATTTTGTCATTCTTTTTAAAAAATTTTATATATTATTATTATTATTATTAATTATTTTGGTCTTTTTGAGACAGTGTCTCCTTGTATCCCCAGCTGTCCTAGAACTTGCTCTGTAGACCAGGCTGGCCTTGAACTCACAAAGATCCACCTGCCTCTGCCTCCCGAGTGCTAGGATTAAAGGCATGTGCTGCCACCACGCCCGGCTTAAATTTTATTTATTATTTTTTATGCGTATGAGTGTACTGTCTGTATGTAGGTTTGTGCACCCATGTTGTGCACTGCTGCAGAGGTCAGAAGAGGGTGTTGGATTCCCCCAGAACTGGAATTAAAGACGGTTTTCAGCTGCCATGTGGGTGCTGGGAATCTAATCCGGGTCCTCTGCAAGAGCAGTTGGTGCTCTTAACCACTGAGCCATCTCTCTCCAGCCCAGATTTTGTCATTTTTAACAGGTTTATTATATCAGGTTTATTTCTATCTGTGCCTTCATCCTTAATAGAGACATCGTAAGACTAGGAGGTATGTCTCCAGACCATGCTCCTCTAAGGAACTGCCATAATCTCTTGTGCATATTATGTGCCTAATAAATATCTGATGAATTTGTGAGTATTCTAAGTGTGAAGGAACATGGAGGAATACCCTGGTCAAAAGTCCTGGATGTCAGCCTTCACTTTTCAACTCCGTGGAGATATAGATTTGGATAACACACTGTCAACCTAAATAACAAGATATCTTGATACTCATTGTGGAATAACAGAGTGTTTCATGGCAATACATTCATAAAATGAAAATAAGAAAATACTTTAAAAACAAAAGGGACTTATAATCTCTTGTGCCAGCCCTTGTAATACTCAAATATTACCTGTAAAGAAGTGAAATAGAAGAGAATGGAGAATTGTGCAAGGCCTCTGAGCCATAAATTAGTCCTTTGAGTCAAGTGGTGCCCTAAATACAATCTTTGTAGTGCCTTCATTAACATCCTGTTGCAAGAAATGACCAGTATTTATTTGGCTTCCTGTGATGCCTAAGAAATACACCGAAAGTCCCACATATGTTTTTCCCAGTTCTTTTAAAAAATTCTTTAAAAATAAATGTAGTTGAATATTTGTGCATTTCATATAATGCATCTTCGTCATGTTTCTACCCCTCCCCATCCGCAAGTCCCCACAGCTCCCCTGCCAGACTTCATGCGTTGTCATACATGTTAAGGCCTACCAAGTCAAGTTTGTGGCTCCAAATGTCCTTCAGTGTGAGTCCATCTACCTCAGCCTGGTGAACCTGTCTAGCATCGCTCACTTAAAGAAGACTAACTCTCCCTCCTCACCGAGCAGTCATCAGTTGCCAGTAGTTCCTTGGCTAAGTCTGGGGCTTCTGTCCCATTTCCCCATTCTCTGTGATGGATGTTTGTTCTGGTTTGAGCTTGCTTTGTTTTTGTTGCATGCTGTCACCATTGCTGTAAGTTTGTATCAGCAACTTTCCAGCCACATGGAAAACTCGTTTCCTTGTGTTATTCATCACCCCCGACTCTTACAAAGTCTTTCTGCCCCTCTTCTGCAGTGGTCCTTGGGCACTGGGTGGGTGAGCTTTAATACAGGAATCCATCCAGGGATAAACACTCCTCAGTTTGTATTCTCTACCTTTTGGCCAGTTGTGGATTTCTGGGTTAGGGTTAGGGTTAGGTTGCATGAGGAAGCCTTACTTGTGAGAGTTGAGAGGTACATTAACAACCCTCCTCCCCAATCCTTAGGTGTAGAGGTTGCACTTAGGACTTGGCATCTCATGGACAGTTATTCTTTGCATTTGATCAGTTGTAATTCTTAATAATCTCTCCTCCTTTTTTTTTCAACCCCCTAAGAACAAATGAGGAAATGCATTTAGACTTCTAGATCATTCACAATATCTTCCCCTCCCCTCCTTTTCACTGTATAGCCAAAGCTGGCCTAGAACTCTGTGGCCCAGGCTGGTCTCAAACTCTCAATCCTTCTGCCACTGTGTCTTACAGGTGTGGTTGTGTTACAGGTATGGGCTACCATACCCACCTTCAGAACCTTTCTGGTTTAACATTTTGATACTTTGGAATGGTAATTGACTCTTTCCCTAAAAGGCTTTACTGAAGGAAAAGGATAACTTTTGGTAGTGTAGATTTGGGCCCGCATAATTGGTGATGATTTAGGTAGCCTCAAATTTTATTAAGCATATAATGAAGTTTCTTACTTAGCAGACCATGGACAAACTAGCAAGTTTTATTACTTGTCACATGTAGAGCATAAGTTGTAAATTAAATCCTGCTAAGGACGAAGAAATAAATTTCTGATAATACTTGGGTCTTCTGCAAGAGCAGTACGTACTCTTAGTCACTGAGCCGTCTCTCCAGACCTCCCCCTCCCTTTTTCCTGTGTCTTCATTGGAGCTATCAGTCCATTTTCTGTTGTTATAATAAAGTTATTTTTAAAGTAATATATAAATAAAATATTTATCTCATAGCTCCAGAGGTGAGAACCCTTTGTAAGATGTCAGCCCATGTAGGAGCACATGGGAGAGGGAGACATCAGTTTGAGACCCAGCCAGAGAGTGGGCCAGGTTTTCTCTTCCATAAGAGTTCACGCTGTGGAATTAACTGGTGTCTTACTAGACACCTGAACCTTTTCCAAGGGTACAAGCCCCAGTGACCTTCCACTAGGTTCTGCCTCTTAAAATGTCGGCCCTTCTTATTTCACACATTGAGGATAGAGTTTTCAGCACAAAAGCCTTTCAGGGACAACCACTCCTTGTAAATCTAGGAAAGGTATGGTAAGACATTTAAAATGGCTTCTTCACCTTCTGTTTCTCTTAAGACATTATTAGTGATAGGTTATTTGTTCTTGGATTCATTTTGCTTTTGTACCCATTCCCAAGAGGATTTAAAAAATTTTATTCTACTTTCTAAAGTTTTATCATTTCATTTCTGGAAATTTTATCTGCATATTTTGCCCTGTTTTGAAATGTAAGGTACTGGTTTACCATTTTGTATGTGTGGTGTGCCTTAGGTGTACTTTCTTTTTGTGTTGGGATGTTATACTCCTTATTTTTGTCCCTCAGTAGTACCTATATGTGATTTGGCCTTGATTCTTTTTTTGTACTTTATTTTTACATAGCTGTTTTTCTGAAACGTTCAAAGTGGGCAGGATTTGGAATAGTCTCTCTGCATTGTATTGTTTTCTTATAGTTCACAGAAGTGTGGCCACCTACTGCTGTTCTGGAGACGCCTTCTGTCATCTGCTCTTACCAGTGGGTGCTTTGTTTCTTTCACCCTGAATCGCTGATTAGACTCTTCTACTGGTAATTTGTCCTCACTGTGGGGACTAGGGACTCTTGGCTAGACAGTGTGGAGGTTCCAGTGGTGCCTCTAGTCACGCTTATCTCCCAAGGGAATCTTTGCCTACTTTGGTCACTGTTTTCAGAAACTTTGTAGGAGCAGTGGCTGTCCAGAAGGCAGGGGCTTTGTCCTGCTTCTTGGGCTTTGTCCTGCTTCTCCGGCTTCTTCCCCTCAGATGTAGATTCGTGGAGGGTTGTGTGTGGATTGTTGCTGGTTCGTCTTCATTCACTAGTAGTTTTGTTTATTAATTAGTTGTTATTGTTAGTGAGTTTTTTATTTTGCTGATGATATAGGAGAAAATGGGGTCCCCTTTCAGGATTCTTAGTCTCATTCATAAAAGAATTTAAGAATGGACTCAAATTTTAGAAGCATTTTATTAGAAGGTGAAGGAAATTTCTCAGGGACAGCAACTTGAAAATTTCCTCAGCAGCTGGCAGAGGAGAACAGAAGAGAGAGGGAAAAAAGCCAAAAAGCTGTGCCTGTTTACAACTGTCACGGAGTGGGCTGGAGAGGTGGCTCTGCGGTTAAGAGCACTGGCTGTTCTTGCAGAAGATCTGGGTTTGAATCTCAGCACCCACATGGTGGCTAATAACCATGTTTAACTCCAGTTCCAGGGGATCTAAGGTCCTCTGCCGTCCTCTGTGGGCATTGCACGACACAGGTACTCTCACATTCGTACAGGCAATACACACGTAAACAAAATAAAAATAAAGCAGAATAAATAAATAAGAACTGGCAGGGCATGTACCAGCTGCATGGCTGGGAGTTTTAAAGACAGAGTAAAAATGCCCAAAATGTTGTGGCAAGACCAAAACGTTAGGGAAAGAATGGTTAGAAATGACATAGAAAGAAGAAAAGGAGAAGTTATAGTTTTCTGAACAATTCAGAAAAAACCTGGACAGATTTACAAGAAAGCTGGGTTGATAAGCACTGCACTCGGGGTGGACATTCTGGACAGGAAAGGTTCACCATCTCATCACAGCACTAGGCATTCCACCTGTTCTGCATGACTTACCAGGAACCCACCTTTTCAGGGGTTGTCCTGTGATTGACTTGGAAAAACTAGGAAGGTAAGGCTCCACCCAGGCCAGGGGTTCTTATCCTCTTGACCAGCTTTCTCCTAAGAGGCTGTTTGGTACTACTGTGTGTAGTTTTGGTCTACTGTGTGTCTATGTGAAGATTCAGAAGAATTCAAAAACTCTGTCTTTGCTGCCATCATTCCTGGCTCTAAATTGCCGATTGTGATTTTAACACATATGTACACATTTGATTTTAACATATATGTACACATTTGATTTTAACATATATGTACACATTTGATTTTCTTTTTTTCTTTAAAAATCCCCTCTGCAGAGGAAAAGGACTTGGGATATAGAACACTCATCCTTTCCAGAAGATAGGCCACAGCAGTTGCAAAGAACCAGTCTCATGACAGCTGCCTCTCTCTCTAAAGCATGGCTCAAGTGTGGAGAAGGATTTCGGGACTCCTCTGAGACTCTGGTAATGTAGCTGTGAAATTGTTTTGCCTGAATGCAGAAGGGAAATCCCTTCTTTATCTTTCAAAACATTCCGTTTTCTCATTCCTTGAATTCCTTTAATAATAATTGCAAATTACTTTTCCCTCCTGTGCCCTGTAGACTTCTTTCCACTTGTTTGGAAATGGAGCATGCACATTGAGATGCTGTCACATTGTGAAACTATTAAGCATACTACTGTTTATAAGAAGTATATTTATGAAATGTTTGTATATTCTGAACCTTTTGTCTGTGTGATTATTTATTTTTTATATGAGGTAACTTATGATATAGAGGAGGGCTGTCATAAACTCTAAAGATAATGTAGGTAGTAAGGAGTAGTTCAATCATACATATGAAAAAGATTAATATTGAATGTTATGTGAAATATTTTAACAAGCTCAGTTTAGATTCTGGAAAAGTAGGAAAATAACTGTATATGTCTGTAAGGACTGTGTTTCAAGAACACTGAATTGGGGAGCATGAAAGGAAAACAGAGGACGAGGTCAAGTAGGGTATAATGTTAGACTGAATATTTTACAAAATTCTGGGTTTTAGCCTTTGTCACATAAATTATGTAAATAATATTATTTTTATTATTATTTTGCCTACAGCCATTAGTAAGTGAAAAGGCGGCTACTACTGAAAAGGAGCAGCTTGAGTTATCTTCAAGACCAAATAAAGGTGATAATGCTTTGTTGATTTTTTTTTTTTTTAATTTTTCCCCTGGTGTTGGACTTGAAAGAAAGTGCTCTCCACTGAGCCAAAACCCCAATTTCTTATTTATTGACTTATTGACAGATAAGGCCTAAGGTTATTTTTCTCTGATTAAAAAAATTTTTCTTTAAAATAGTTGCTTGCACAGTTTGAATAGACTGTGTATTCACGAGTACAGACAACGTGAAGGTGTTTGTGAGGATTCTGCCCTTCATCCCAGTCACCCCATTCTTCCCGCTGCATTTTGTAATTGCTAACATTTTTGTGTGTTTTTACTGGGTTCACTTTTACTGTAGAATCTTAGAGGTTAGCTCAGGCTCAGATCTTCAGATAAATAGTGAATGAATGAATGACCTGGTTTAGTCCTAGTACCATGAAAAAAATTTCTTTCACAAAAAAAGAAAGAAGACAAAATTATACTGATATAGGCTAAGTAGTTTTTACTTGATGAAGTAGTTAGGTAAGGTTTCCAATTACAAATTCAAGGAAACTCTTTTTATATAATAAGGATTGAATTTATCTCCTGCAGCAAGACATACAGACTAGTTTTGAGCTCTGCATTATTCACATGGGATTGCTTCTCCTGGGTGTAAGGTGTGAGGTAGCAGCCAAGTTTTCTAGGCTAAATTCTAGAGAAGACTGGGTGCTGTGGATTTCCACTGAAGGAACTTTGCCTTTCTTTGGGAAGATAGGCCTTCTTCAGGACCTTGCCTAGAACCTCTTGCATAGGGTTGTTTCCACTAAAGAAGGTGGCAAAGCTGCCAGTAAAATTAGGGTTAGTTGTAATGGGAAGCATAAGCATATGTAAAGGATGCTGTCTTTGTTGGTCACCCAAAGAATAGGAGCTTGTAACTTCAGGAATCTTTTTTTTTGGGGGGGGGGCGTCTTTTTGAGACAGGATCTCACTATAGCCCCTGCTGCCCTTGAACTCTCTTTGTAGACCAGGCTGGCCTTGAACTTGCAGAGATCTGCCCAGCTCTGCCTCCACCATGCCCTGCATAACTTCAGGAATCTTAACTGCCTTCACTGTGACCTTGGGGAAACAAGCCACATGCTGCAGTCTCAGATTCTGCACATGGAAAATGTTCAGAATGCTCATTTGGTCTCATTGGTTGCTATGTTAAGTTAGCCCAGAAGATAGTTAAAATGGCTACTTTAAATATTTTACCTAAGCTGGGCGTGGCGGTGCAAGCCTTTAATTCCAGCACTTGGGAGGCAGAGGCAGGTGGATCTCTGCAAGTTCAAGGCCAGCCTGGTCTACATAGTGAGTCCCAGGACAGCTGGGGCGATAGGGGGGCCCTGTCCCAAAAGACCAAAAAAAAATTTTTTTTTACCTAGTAGATACTCAGTTAATATCAACAATTGTTGCTATGTCTAATGGCCTAAAGAGCTATGTGAAGGCCTGCCCAAAGTTCTGTGTAGTGGAGTAATGTTCTGTGACTGATACTAACCAGTCTATGCTATATTATTAGTTACTTTTCTGTTGCTGTGATAAGATACCATGACCAAGGCAACTTATGAAAGGAAGAGTTTATTTGGTTTATGGTTCCAGGGGAGAGTTTGTAATGGAGGGGAGGCTTAGGAGCATAGGTGGCCAGAGCAGAAAGCTGATCACTCATACCTTCAAGCAGGCACAGGAAGCAGAGAGAAACTGGACATCTCACAAGGTTTATGAACTCCCAAATCCCACACCCAGTTAAGAGCTTCCTCTAGCAAATGTGCACGTCCTGAAGCCTCCCCAAAAGCACTACCAGCTGAGACAAATGTCCAGCACTTGGAGCCTGTGTGGCATTCTGCATGGCGTTCTGTGTGGTGTTCTGTGTGACTTTGAACTTGCTTTGTAGCTGAGGCTGACCTTTAACTTTAAATCCTCTTGCCTCTACCTCTGAGCATTAGGATAGTAGGTGTGGAGCACCTGGCTGCGGGTGCTGAGGATGTGAACCCCGGCAAATAAGCTACATCTATCTGTAGCTTGCATTTCTTTTTTGAAAAATATAATATTCAAAAAAAATTTTTTAAATTTATAAAATACTGCCTTATAGAATAAAATAGCACACATCTTTTTGTAAGATCTTCTGATAGTAGTGCAGAATTTTACATTTCTTTTTTTTTAAATTAAAGTTGATTTTTATTGAGCACATTTTATACAACATTTCTTAATCAAATTTAGACTCATTCCCCCATCCATTACCCCCCCAACCCCCCCCCCGCCAGAGCCCATGGATTCTGCCATGCATGTTTAGTCCTGTCCTGCATCTTTTTCTCAGTCTTTTTTTTTTCCTTTGGTTGCAGAAGTTTGCTGTTTTGGTCAGTTCTTTGAACAGGTTTTTCTCACGTTTTTGTTCACTTTAATTTTTTATTACTCCAAAATATGCATATATACACTCCACACATAAATGGGAATTACAAAGTCTGAAAATAAGCTATAGGTTAATTCCAAAACACGTTTAGGGAATAACATTTTAACAGTACAGTTGCATGCAGGTAAAAAGAAATATAATTTTACATTCTAAATTACATGTATGTTTTAATATAATTTTTTGAAGGTTCTATAAGAATGTAATGTAAATTTTATAATCAGTTTACAGTGTAAACTATGCATTATTGTGATATTTCAATAACTCAGGGATTATACTGAAATTATTCTATAGAGCTATCAATATTTTATTTTATATTATTTCAAAATATGCATATATACACTCCACACATAAGTCAAAATTAAAAATTCTGTAATTAAACTGTAGATTGATTCCTAAACACATTTAGAGATTCACATTTTAACAGTAAATTTGCATGCAGGTATAAAGTCATGTAACTATACATTCTTTTTTAATTTTTTTAATTTTTATTTTTTGGTCTTTTCGAGACAGGGTCTCCCTGTAGTCCCAGCTGTCCTGGAACTCACTCTGTAGACCAGGCTGGCCTTGAACTTACAAAAATCCGCCTGCCTCTGCCTCCCAAGTGCTAGGATTAAAGGCGTGCGCCACCATGCCCGGCTACATTCTTTTTTTAGAATATGACTACATCTCCATCTGTATATGGTAATAACAATGTGTGAGTATAAGTGGTAAGACAATTCTAGAGCCCATTTATAGATTCACATTGCAATAGCACAGTTGCTTTCAGATACAATGAAATATAATAATAAAGTTGCTCAGTTTGTGTAGCAACTGGGAATTTGGTGTTAGCATCCACACATGAGGGAAACCATTCGCCTTTTTTTTTTTTTTTCTGGGACTGTATTACTTCACTTAGTGTAATTGCTTCAAGTTCCATCCATTTACCAGCAAAGCTCATGATGTCATCTTTCTTTACTGTTGCATAGAACTCCATTGTGTAGATATATCACATTTTTCTTAGCCAGTCATCAGTTGAGGGGCATTTGGGTTAGTTCCAGGTCTTTGCTATGGTGAAGAGAGCTGCAGTAAACATAGCTGTGCATGTATCTTTGCGGTAGGATGCATCTTGTGGGTATATACCCAAGAGTGGTATGGCTGGGTCAGGTGGTAGGCTCATTTTGAGTTTTTTAAGGGTTCTCCACACTGCTTTCCACAGTGGTTGTACCAGTTTACATTCCCACCAGCAGTGGATGAGTGTTCCCCTTTCCTCACAACCTCTCCAGCATTTGGTGTCTTTTGTTTTCTTGATCTTGGCTAGTCTTATTGGAGTGAGATGATACCTTAGTGTGGTTTTAATTTGCATTTGCTTAATTATTAATGATGTTGAACACATTTTAAGATGTTTCTCAGCCATCTTTACTTCCTTACTGGTAAAGTCTCTGTTTAGCTCTTTACTCCATCTTTTGAGTAGGTCATTTGTTTTCTTCTTTGTTTTTTAAGTAGCGTATATATTCTGGATGTTAATGCTTTGTCTGATGTATCAGTGGTGAAGGTTTCCTCCCACTCTGTGGGTTTTCTCTTCACTTCCTTGATTGTTTCTTTATCTGTACAAAAGCTTTTGAGTTTGATGAGGTTCCACTTGTCAGCTGTTGTCCTTATTTCCTGTGCAGCTGCTGTCTGGTTTAGAAAGTCTTTTCTTACACCTATGTCTTGTAGGTTGCTGCTGACTTTTTCTTCTATCACCTTCAGGGTTTCAGGTTTTAGGTTGAGATCTTTGATCCACTTGGAGTTGATTTTTGTACAGGGTGAGAGGTAGGGGTTTAATTTTGTTCTTCTGCAAATGGTGATCAGGTTTGCCAACACAATTTGCTGAAGATGCTATCTTTCCTCCATTGAGCTTTTTTGGCCCCTTTGTCAAATATGAGGTGGCTGAAGTTATATGAGCTCAAGTTTGGATCTTCAATTTTGTTCCATTGGTCAATGGTTCTTTTTTTTTTGCTAGTACCAGGCTGTCTTTATGACTATAGCCCTGTAATATAGCTTGAAGTCTGGTAATGTAAACCCCTAAGTATTGCACTTTTCACTCAGGGTTGCTTTAGCTATTTGGGGCCTTTTGTTTTTCCATATGAATTTAAGGACTTTTTTTTTCTAAGTCTGTGAAAAAGCTCATGGGGATTTTGATTGGGATTGCATTGAATCTGTATATTAATTTGGCTAGAATGGACATTTTTACTATATTAATTTTTCTAATCCATGAGCATGGGTGGTCTTTCCATCTTTTGATGTCATTTTCAATCTCCTTCAGGATTTTAAAATTTTTGTTGTGGAGGTCTTTGGTGTCTTTGGTTAGGTTTATTCCTAGGTATTTTATTTTATTTTTTTGAAGCTATTGTGATTGGGAAGGTCTCCTTATATTCCTTCTCCAGTTGCTTATTGTTGGTGTAAAGGAAGGCTACTGATTTTTCTAGGTTTTTTTTTTTTGTATCCTGCCACTTTACTGAAACTTTTGATTGTTTCTAAGAGTTTTCTGGTGGAGTTTTTAGCATCCCTTAGGTAAACTATCATATCATCTGCAAAAAGGGATAGTTTTATTTCCTCTTTTCCAATTAGTACTCCTTTAAGTTTGCTTTCTTGCCTTATTGCCCTAGCAAGCATTTCAAGCACTATATTGAAGAGAAGTGGTGATAGTGGACAGCCTTGTCATGTTCCTGCCTTTAAGGGGAATGCTTCCAACCTTTCTCCATTTAGGATGATGTTGGCTGTGTGTTTCTTGTATATGGCTTTGATTACATTGAGGAATGATCCCTCCAGTCCAATTCCCTCTCAGACTTTAAGCATGAAGGGATGCTGGATTTTGTTGAAAGCTTTTTCTGCATCAATTGAGATGATTGTGTGGTTTTTGTCTTTAAGTCCGTTTATGTTTTATGATATTTATTGATTTATATATGTTGAACCATCCTTGCATCTCTGGTATAAATCCAACCTGGTCATGATGGATGATCTTTTTGATGTGGGTCTGTATGCGATTTTCAAATATTTTGTTGAGAATTTTTGCATCTGTGTTCATCAATGATATGGGTCTATAGTTTTCTTCCTTGTTTGAGTCTTTGCCTGGTTTTGGTATTAGAGTGATACTGGCTTCATAGAAGGAATTTGGGATATTTCCCTCTGTTTGTATCCTTCTGAAAAGTTTGAGTAGTAATGGT
>VZQC01003147.1:3829718-3849125 GCA_009823505.1 Rhizomys pruinosus
GGGAAAAGGTGTGGCCAAAGCGTTAACCGCGAACGAAGAATTGACAGTTGAACAAAGACCCATAAAACGATTATGTGGAAAGTTGAAGATGTAAGAAAAAAAAGCCTCACCAACTAAAAAAGACCGTCCCAGAATGGTTTCAGCAGGCAGATTGCTATAAAACAATCTAAGAGGTCTTAACAAAAAAGACCCACTAACATTTTTTTTTTTTTTTTTGGTCTTTTCCAGACAGGGTCTCTCTGTAGTCCCAGCTGTCCTGGAACTTACTCTGTGGACCAGGCTGGCCTTGAACTCACAAAGATCCGCCTGCCTCTGCCTCCCAAGTGCTACACTCTTGTGTTTTTTAGAATTTTTCATAATCTTTACTTGAGGTTTCTAGCTGTGCTGTGTTATCCTGTAGGTCTGATATTCTTTTTTCTGCTTCTTCCATTCTGCTTCTAAGGCTTTTTCCCATCCTTTCCTGCTGATTGGATGAATATTCAATTTCCTTTTTTATTTCATCCTGCGATTTCTTCAGTATTTCTACTTCCTTTTGGAGCTTTTCATTCTTTTCTTGTAGCTCCTTGCTTTGCTGGTCAGTTTCTTTTTTTCCTTTCAGCCTGAGATCTTTTCAATGTTTCCATTTCCTTCAGGAGTTTGTCATTCTCTTCCTCTAGTTCTTTTTGGAGTTTGTGTTTCTCTTCCTCTAGTTCTTTGTGGAGTTTATATTTCTCCTCCTCTTGTTCTTTTCTGAGTTTACCAATCTCTCCTTTTAGTTCTTTCCAGAGTTTATCATTCTTTCCTTCTAGTTCCTTCATGAGTTTTTTGTTCTCTCCCTTTAGTTCTCTGATTTGTTCTTTATAGTCATTGAATATGTCTACAATTGTTCTTCTAAGTTAGGTATTTTGTTTCCCTTCCAGGGAGATCTCGTTGTTGAGATCTTCTACGGGAGTGGTTGAGTTTGGTGGGGATTTATTTTGAGCTTTTCCCATATTGTTGTTTTTCAGTTGTGTTTTTGGCATGTGTATTTTGTTGTTCTTGTTCCCACCCCCTTGTTTATTTGTTTGCCTTCTGTTGCTAATCTTAAACGTTAATATGGGGGATTGGTTGGTCACTCAGTTTGCTTCCTGTTGGTTTCTTCCTCAGTTTTGACTATGCAGCCTCCAATCACTGACACTGCTGTATCCTCCTAGCAGCTTTAAGCCGCAGCACCAGCAGTTTACACTTTCCACCTCAGTATCAGTAGCTTGGTGGGGGGGATTTGAATCACCCCACCTGGGCGGCTGGGCACAGATAGTGTGCGCCCCTGGCTGACCTTCTATCCACGCACACAGTTCCTCTCTATGGTCCTAGAGTTGGATGGCGCCTGCTGAGGTGGGCGGCCAGCCGACCGCCTGCCCAGCACAGACCGGCCTTGGCGGCTGGGCACAGATAGTGTGTGCCCTGGCTGACCTTCTATGCAAGCACGCACAGAATTTTACATTTCTTATCAGTGACAAATGCTGTGATAAGCATATCAATTTAGATATGATTTTTAAAAGAATATATGAAGAAAAGAATTAAAAAAAAAAACATTCATTTTTATGTGTATGCGTTTGAGCCAGCATGAGTTTATAAGCAGTGTATACATTCGAGAGCCAGCGGAGAATGCCAGAATCCCTGGCACCGGTGTTAAAAGCAGTCATGAGCCACCACATGGTTGTTGGGAACTCAACGCAGGTCTTTTTAAGAGTAACAAGCATTCTTTTTTTTTTTTTTTAAATTAATTAATTAATTAATTAATTTATTTATTTATTTATGTGTATGAATGTACTGTCTGCATGCAAGTTTGTGCACCCGTGTCGTGCAATGCCGCGGAGGTCAGAAGAGGGTGTCGGATTCCCCTGGAACTGGAGTTCTCCTGGAATTGGAGTTTCAGACTGTTCTCGGCCGCCATGTGGGTGCTGGGGATCGAACCCGGGTCCTCTGTAAGAGCGGTCGGCGCTCTTAACCGCTAGGCCATCTCTCCAGCCCCAGTAACAAGCATTCTTAACCACTAAGCCTTCTCTCTATTCCCTAGAGTATTTAAATAGAGGTGATTGTATCTTTTTCTGTAGTAGTAAATTCACCTTTGAGATAATTAGATAGTGAGTTGCTACTTTATGGTATTTTTTTTTTTTAAAATCTATCGTATTTTTTTTATTTTTATTTATTTCGGTTATGTGATATCAATGTATGTCTGCATGAGGTGGCACCCGTGTCGTGCAATGCCGCGGAGGTCAGAAGAGGGTCTCGGATTCCCCTGGAACTGGAGTTCTCCTGGAATTGGAGTTCAGACGGCTCTCGGCCGCCATGTGGGTGCTGGGGATCGAACCCGGTCCTCTGTAAGAGTGGTCGGCGCCTCTTAACTGCTAGCATCTCCCCACCCCGCTACTTGTATTTTGAGATGATCTCCCAAGGTCAGAACATGTTTGGCTCACAATATTGTACTTTCTACTGTGTAGAGATCAGTATATTCTAAAAGGCTGTAAGTATTTGTGTCCGGGTACTTGATTAAACCATATATAGCTCATTAAGCCAAGAAAGTATCACTAACGATTTAATTTAAAAAAAAGCTTATTTAGAGATTGATAGGAAAAAATATTTAAAGTATTTCTTAGAACTGGTTCATTAAAAAATAGGTTTTTTTTTTTTATTTTTTTATTAATTTTTTATTTTTTTCGTATGTTATGAATGTACTGTCTTCATGCAATCTGTGCACCCGTGTGCAATGCCGCGGAGTCAGAAGAGGGTCTTCGGATTCCCCTGGAACTGGAGTTCTCCTGGAATGGAGTCTCAACGTGTTCGGCGGCCGCTATGTGGGTGCTGGGGAGCGAACCGGTCCTCTGTAAGAGCGGTCGCGCTCTTTAACCGCTAGCCATCTCTCCAGCCCTAAAAAATAGGTTTTAAAGTATTAATTTAAAACAGTCTACTAGTAAAAATTTCAAGGTTAAAAAAACAAAACAAACACATTTAGTGTGAGAAGCGAATGCTTTTGTAAGCCTGGAAAACAGAAACAGGCAACGCCCTTTCCCAAAGCGTCAAAGGGTCCAAGGCCTGTGTCCATGGCTGTTTCTCAGCTTCTTCTTTTTCTTTTCTTTCTCTTTATCTTTTATAACCACTGTTAACTAGTTCTTCTTCTTAGAACTTGGCTTTAATTCAAATAATCCTTGCCAAGTTCTACGTGAAACATTATGCAGTAATATTTAACCTGACGTTGTTTTCACTATCGGTAGAGTTTTCTGTTTGTGACTTTGACAAAACAAGCTGCTTAAAATCTCATTCTGATAAATAATAATGATTAGTTGATAATATTTACATGTTTTCTTTAACAGAAACATCTAAGAGTGTTAGCGAGCTTGCAAATATAACATGGAGTTCCAGCTCAGATGAAGACAAGACACTTTCTGAGTCTCAGCAAGAAGAAGGACATGGCTGTAGACTAGACAGGTTTCATAGCAGGGCCACTTTATGTCCAGAAGATGGAGCCTCTGAAGGTACATTGCTAACTTTTTTAAGAAATCCAGTTTCTGTTAAATATAATTTGGTTTTACTTTGTTAGATTCTCTATGTTAAGTCCTTTATAAACATTTTCTTATATTTCTCATAACAAGTTCATAAGAAGTATTATTATAGGGCTGGAGAGATGGCCTAGCGGTTAAGGGTGCCGACCGCTCTTACAGAGGACCCGGGTTCGATCCCCAGCACCCACATGGTGGCCGAGAGCCGTCTGAAACTCCAATTCCAGGAGAACTCCAGTTCCTGGGGAATCCGAGACCCTCTTCTGACCTCTGCGGCATTGCACGACACGGGTGCACAAACCTGCATGCAGACAGTACATTGATACACATACCGAAATAAATAAAATTAAAAAAAATTAAAAAAAAATTTATAAAAAAAAAAGTATTATTATGACTTTATGTTTGTCTTTTTAAAAATCTTCATTAAATTAATATGTATGAGCGGTTGAGTGTTTTTGCCTGCATGTATGTCATGCAGTGCCCATGGAGGCCAGAACAAGGCATCAGATCTCCTAGAACTGGAGTTCCAGGTGAGTTGTAACTTCCATGTGGGTGATGGGAAGTGAGCCTGGGTCCTGTGCTAGAGCAAGCCAGTGCTCTTACCCACTGAGCAATCTCTCCAGACCCTTGTTTTCCATTTTTTGAGACAAGTTGTTGCCTTCAACTTGTGTAGTCTAGGCTGGCCTTTACTTGCTCAGTCTTGGCCACTGCCTCCCAATGCTGAGATGATAGGCACTTATCACTATACCTGGCCTTATGTGATGTTTTTACAGTTAATAATTTAGCTTGATTTGTTAAGACTTGATTGGGATTCCATTTTCAACTACATAATGCCACACCCATGCTGCCTCCTGCCTAACTTGTTTTTACTGAGAAAATGCTATGAGAATCAGCGTGTGGAGGAAGTATAAGTTTCTGTTCTGATGGCATTTTATACTGTATCCCATTTTAGATAGTTTAAAGTAGGGTTTTTCAACCTTATCATTAGTGCTTTTGAAATAAGCTGTGGCATTTAACTCTGATAGTTCATATTAGTTACTTAGTCAAGGTTGGGTTTGGTCAGACATCTCTGGAAGGTGGTTACATTCCATTCACCACTTTGCATGCCAGTTTGGTAGCTACCATTGACATTTAGTAGTCATCTGGTAAAAAGATGTTTTAAATTATGCATAAGCTTACAGTACTTATGGTATTAATTCACTTATGTCTCTGGATATTCACATGATATAACTATTTTAATCTTCACACAATTCAGGACATAGTTTCAATATTAAAAACTGTGTGCTTTATATGCTTTATCTAGTACAGCTGCTATTTAAAAAAAAAACACTCTTGCTCTCTTCTATTAAAGAGCTAGGGGGCTGAAGAGATGGCTCAGTGGTTAAGAGCACTTACTACTCTTCCAGAGGATCCAAGTTCAGATCCCAGCATCCTTGTCAGGCAGCTCTTAACTGTCTGTAATTCCAGCTCTAGGGAATCCAAATTCCTCTCTGGCCTTCTCAGTCTCCTAGCCCCAGTATGGCATGCACTTGCATGCACACACACACACTCACACACACACATAAATAATAAATAAAATAAATCCTAAAAAAGAAAATAAATCCAAAAAATACTAAATGGTACGTTATTATAAATTACCTCACTTTCCTGGAGCAGAATTGGTGCAGTGAGAATTTTTAATAACTACTTTTAGTTATTTAGGCATAGACAATTGGAATTAGTATATTTAGTATATCTAATTATCTAAATATCTAATTAGTATATCTAAAATCATGCTAGTAAATGGAAATATGTTCCAAGATAATTAACTTAAATTATTTCTTTTATTTTATGTGTACGAGTGTTTTGCCTGCATGTATGTAAATGCACCACATGTGTGCAGTGCCAGCAGAGTCCAGAAGAGGAGGCTGGAACCCCTGGAACTGGGGTTATTTATGGTTGTTAAGTACCATGTGGATGCTGGGAACCAAACCTGGATCCTCTGCAAGATCATCCAGGGCTTCTAATTGCTGAGCCTTGTCTCTAGCCCCTGAGCTAATTGCTTAAAATGAGTTAACCTTCCAGCACTTGAGAGGCCAAGGTAAAATGGCTTCAAGTTCAAGGTCAGGCTCTGTACATATGGAGTTCCAATGGAGGCTGAGTTATATATTGAGAACTTGTTTCAGAAATCTAAAACCTTAGGGGCAGTGGCTCAGGCACTTAAGTGCTGCTGCTCAAGCACTAGGATCTGAGTTCAGTCTCCAGCAGCCATATGAAAAAGCTGGTACACTGTGTGCCTGTGATCCCAGCACCTGGGAGGAAGAGACAGGAGGATCCTGGGTGCTTACTGACAAGCCAGTGAGTTTAATCAGTGAGCTCTAGGTTCAGCCAGAGACCCTGTCTCAAACAATAAAGTCAGGATGACAGGGAGATACCTAACGTTAGGTTCTGGCCTCCATACACATTCACACACATGTATGGGTGTGCTGGACAGCTTTAGTGTCAATTTGACACACCTGGGTTGAAGGAGCCTCAATTGGGGAATTGGCTCCATTGTCTAGCCTGTGGCCACGTCTGTGGAGAATTGTCTTGACTGTTGAGTTATGTGGGAGGGTCTAGCCCACTGTGGGTGGTGCCACCCGGTCAGGTTGTTATGTACAGTATAAGAAAGCAGTCTGGGCATGGGCCAGGGAATCAAGCCAGTAAGCAGCACTCCTCCATGGCCTGTGCTTCAGCTCCTGCCTCCAGGTTCCTGCCCTGAGTTCCCATAGTAGGCTCCCTCAGTGATGAACTGTGACCCAGAAGATGTGAGCTGAAAAAACCCTTTCCTCCCCAAGTTAGAATTGGTCAGAGTGTTTTGTTGCAGCAGTTGAAGAGAAACCCTACCACAGAAGTCAGTAAATTAAAAATTAAAATAATTGAGAATCAAATGAGCTAGCACACAGTTGACTTTTCTTATGATCTTTAGATGAAGAGTCAGTGATCACTTCCAGTGTCTGTGCTCTGGGGTTGTATAGGTGCTAGACTGTGACTTCCAGTTTCTGTGCTCTCAGGTTGTACAGGTGCTAGACTGTCCCTACTTCCAGTGTCTGTGCTCTTGGGTTGTACAGGTGCTAGACTGTCCCTACTTCCAGTGTCTGTGCTCTGGGGTTGTATAGGTTCTAGACTGTCCCTACTTCCAGTGTCTGTGCTCTGGGGTTGTATAGGTTCTAGACTGTCCCTACTTCCAGTGTCTATGCTCTGGGGTTGTATAGGTTCTAGACTGTCCCTACTTCCAGTGTCTATGCTCTGGGGTTGTATGGATGCTAGACTGTCCCTACTTCCAGTGTCTGTGCTGTTGAGTTGTATAGGTGCTAGACTGTCCCTACTTCCAGTGTCTGTGCTGTTGGGTTGTATAGATGCTAGACTGTCCCTACTTCCAGTGTCTGTGCTGCTGGGTTGTATAGGTGCTAGACTGTCCCTCCTTCCAGTGTCTGTGCTCTGGGGTTGTATAGGTGCTAGACTGTCCCTACTTCCAGTTTCTGTGCTCTTGGGTTGTATAGGTGCTAGACTGTCCCTACTTCCAGTGTCTGTGCTCTGGGGTTGTATAGGTGCTAGACTGTCCCTACTTCCAGTTTCTGTGCTCTTGGGTTGTATAGGTGCTAGACTGTCCCTACTTCCAGTGTCTATGCTCTCGGGTTGTTCAGGTGCTAGACTGTTCTTCCAGTGTCTGTGCTCTTGGGTCGTACAGGTGCTAGGTTTTCCCCTACTTCCTCCTCCATTTTTCTTTTCTCCCTATTCCTTCCTGTTTCTTTTAACTTTACTAGATAACAAGTATTACAGCTGATCAAGATTTTATTTTGCCTAAAACCCTATGCCAGGTATTAGGCATGTTATTTCCTTTTATACTTACTGTATCCCATGACCTGAGATGTATCCTTATTTTATTAATAGAAAATTGGAACTTAAAAAAGTCAGGCATTTGCAGAGAGGCACATGAATAGGAATTCCAGTTGATAATTCAGACCTTGGGATGTGTCCTAGTTTGTCTTCCATTGCTGTGACAAAACACTCTAACCGACACCAACTTGGGGAGGAAAGAGTTTATTCAGCTTACATCTCCTGAGTCACAGTTCATCACTTAGGGAGCCCAAGGCAGGAACTCAGGGCAGGAACCTGGAGGCAGGAGCTGAAGTACAGGCCATGGAGGAAGGCTGTTGACTGGCTTGCTCCCCTGGCTCATGCCCAGCCTGCCTTCTTATACTGTACACAACAACCTGCCCAGGGTGGCACCACCCATAGTGGCTGGGCCCTCCCACATTGCTCAACAATCAAGACAATACTCCACAGACGTGGCCACAGGCCAGTCCAATGGAGCCAATTCCCCAGTTGAGGCTCCCTCAACCCAGGTGTGTCAAGTTGACACTAAAGCTATCCAGCACAGGATGTCTAGCTTCAATGCTGTGTGCTAGTGTGTGAAACCTAGCTGCATAGCAGAATTGCCTTTAAAAACAGAATGTATATACTAGCTGGGCGTGGTGGAGCACGCCTTTAATCCTAGCACTTGGGAGGCAGCGGCAGGTGGATCTTTGTGAGTTGGAGGCCAGCCTGGTCTACAGAGCTAGTTCCAGGACAGCTGGGGCCACAGGGAAACCCTGTCTTGAAAAGACCAAAAAAAAAAAACCCAAAACAAAACAAAACAACCCAGTATATACTCCTGTTTCTCTTCAGATCGTATAAATCTTTCGCCTTTTACTAAAAACAGTATCCTAGACCTCTAGGATTAGAGTGTCTGGTTATAAGGTCCAGAATTGGATTTAAGAAGGAAGAATCAAAGTGAAATTTGTCAAAATATTTTTCTTTTAAAAATTACCCTTGGGGCTGGAGAGATGGCCTAGCGGTTAAGAGCACCAACTGCTCTTGCAGAGGACCCGGGTTCGATCCCCAGCACCCACATGGCAGCTGAGTACTGTCTTTAACTCCAGTTCCAGGGGAATCTGACACCCTCTTCTGACCTCTTCAGCATTGCACGACACGGGTGCACTGACCTACATGCAGACAGTACATTCATACACATACAAAGTAAATATAAAAAAATAAAAAATAAATAAAAATTACCCTTGCAGGAACTGAAGATAAAGTTCAGTTGGTAAACTAGACTTGAATTCCATACCCAGGGCTTATACTTTTAAAAGCCGGGCATGGTGGCACACACATGTAATCCTAGCACTGGAGACATAGAGATGGGCGGATCCCTGGGTTGTGATGGCCACATTGGCCTTGGCTCCCTGGTAAAGTGCTCATGCCAGGAGCAGCTCTGAGCGCATGTGTGCTCATCCTTTGGCCTTCCATGACTTCCTGCTTGTTGGTTTAGCAGCCCAGAGGGTTTGTCATGCACTTCAGTCCTCACCTGGCTTCATGTCTGAATGTGACCTGAGATACAAGAAGCCAGGGCCATTATGCATCTGCCGTTCTTAGCTGTGGTCTAACCTCTCTAGACTTTCATGATCACTTCACTGTACCTTCACTGTATCTTCTCATACTTTAGACTAAAATTATTTTATTTTATGTGTTAGTGCCTACATGTGTGTATATGTGCCACATGTATGACAGGTGCCCTTCTGAGAGGGCATTGGATTGCCTGGAACTTGAGTTATAGGTAGTTGTGTGCTGTCAGGTGGGTGCTAGGAACCAAACCTAGGTCCTCTGCAAGAACAGCAAGCACTTTTAACTACTGAGCCATTTCTTCTGTCCTACATCCCATATATTAAATTTATTTTATTTATTCTGTCTTTTTAAAAAATTTAAATTCTAGTCAGGTACTACAATGAATAAATTTTTATAAATCACTTTACTGGAGGAGAGTTCGTGCATGGAGACTTAATTTTTAGTAACTACGTTTAGTTATTTATTCATAGCCAATGGGTATTACTATATTTGGTCATGTGATTTATAAACAATTTAGTGTTATATCTTAAAATTTTGTTTAAGTATTATTGGGATAATGCTTATAAAATAAAATAGAAACTAAATTTACTTTGTTTCCTTATTGATGAAAGAAATTTCTAGAAAAAAAGACAAGTGAAGGCATTTGAAAAATTTAATTTTAACAATGGACTATTTAAATAAACTTTGGTTCATAGATGTAATAGAGTAAGTACTAAATTATAGAGAAGAATGAGAAGGCCCCCTGTTCATTGATAAGGAATGATTTCTTAATTATCTTAAGTGAAAAATGAAGACGTTTAAGAAAGTAGAAAGCAATAATATATATCTTATTTTCTTGAACATAGTGGAGAAATTACAAGAATTCAGAATCAATGAATAAATAAAAGTAGTTAACTCAGACTTGGGGTGGGGTGAGAATTGGGAGAAACAGTGAGTGACTGGAGATGAGAGTTGGAGTTTTTCACTTATGTCTTCTGTTAAAAATCATTCAATGTTCAAAAGAATCATAAGCTTTTCTCAAAGAAATTGCTCTGACAATGTTTTAACTGCTCTCAATTAAGAAAATGTATAAAAAGGACAAAAATAATATGTGCTGTTTTTTTCCAAGTGCTTTTCCATTGTGCAGTGAGGTGAAGTTCAGGAATATTTCTGTATGGTGGTTAGATGTTGCTCATTTTTAATTACTTGTAAAGAAATTAGATTTAAATGTCTGTGTAGCCAAAAGCAAATGTGATTTAAAAGGGAAAGTAAATTGCTATAGAGTATATGTTAATGGTGCTTATTTTTAAAATGTAATTCAAGTTTACAGTATTACTTGATGCCTCTTTACAGAATGGAATAGAGAAACAAGGCTAGAACATGCCTGCATCCTGAAGAGCCTGTGTAACCTCATGTTACATGATGACAAAGTTTATTGTATTCCTTAAGATTGAGCAGTTGACTTTTATGGTCCAAATGATGAGCCTGTTATTAATAAGAGGTTGAATTAAAATGCAACATTGCAGCTGTCAGTTGAAGAATATATTATAAACTTTTCAGACAGTATATAAGAAACAAAATGTTTTTATCTGTACTATAAAGAAAATGTAATTTTTGCTGTTAACTCTGTACTTTTTTATTGAAAATGTTTATAGCTTTGCTTTTAAAATTTCTTACAAAACCATTTGCAAATTACACACTTAATTTAATAAAATACTTTAGTCACACACACAAAAAAATCATTCAATGTTAGGCTAGAGAGCTGGCTCAGCAGTTAAGAGCACTGGCTGCTCTTGTAGAAGATGTGGGTTCAATTTTCAGCACCCTCATGGCAGCTAACAACTGTCCATAACTCTCGTTCCAGGGGATCTGATGCACTCTTCTCACCTCCATGGCACTGCACGACACGGGTGCACTTACATACAGGCAGGCAAGAGACTCTAACACATAAAATAAAAATAAATAAAAGAACATTCAGTATTATGGATATATTAACCCTGAGAATAAGTTTAATAAAGTTAATATTAATGGGATAGAAAATTAAGAAAATAAAATATGTTTTTAGATGAATTACAGCTTATTGACTGGGAGATTAACAGTGACAGTGGAGATGCTGGTGAACACAGTGACACTGAAGGTAGTGAGGGGGCCGTGGACATTTCTGATTGTGCTTCTTGCGCAAGCGGTCACTCCTTGACGGATGAAGGCAGGCTGTGTCAGCTTCCTAAGGTAAGAATAAATTATTTAAAACTTTTATTCTCTAGCTGGGTGTGGTGGCACACACCTTTAATCCCAGCACTCAGAGGCAGAGCCAGGTGGATCTCTGTGAGTTCAAGGCCAGCCTGGTCTATAAAGCGAGCTCTAGGCCAGCTGGGACTAAAGGGAAATCCTGTCTCAAAAGGACAAAAACAAAAACAAAAACCTTTTATTCTCTTCATAACATTTGGTAACTACTCTTAATCTCAACCCCATCTTTTCAGAGACAGTCACTTTTAACTCTCCATGGATGCTTCATTCTTAACTCCCACTGAGCCCATTTGTCTCCACTTTCTACCCCTTTTGCTATCTTGTAGTCTCCCAGTGTAGATATATCAAGATTTGTCACTAGTATTCAACATTTTCGTAGTTGTGAATCAATGATAGTGATGGCATAAAGGTGGCTGCTTTGTCTCTCACAGCTTTTTGTTGTTTTCCTTGGACTTAGTAATTACTTTGCTTTATTTATTATTCCTTTCTTTGGTAAGTATTTATTTTATGTGGATTTGTGTGGAGGGATGTGTTCATGTCATGGTGCATATGTGGTGGTCAGGGGATGACTTTCGGGAGTTGGTTCTGTCGTAACGGCATGTGGGCTCCGAGGGTTGAAGCCAGGCCCTCAGCCTTGGTGGCAGGTCTGTCACCATCTCACTAGCCTCCTCTCTTTTTGTTATGTGTATTTACTGCTATAAACTTCCCTGTTAGAGAAAGTGGGCTTTTTTTGTGTGTATTTCTACATCTCATAAATTTTATGTTATAGTTCCATTTTTGTCCCAAGAGATTTTCCTTTGGTCCATTTCCTTTGACTTAGGACTCTGCTGTTTTATTTCTGACTCCTCTCTGTCTCCTGTTTCTAATTTCAACTTTTATCCCATTATGTTAAAAAAAAATACTTGGCAGACTTCATCTGTGTCCTGCAGAATGCCAACCTGCAAAGGAGCAGGTGAGGGCTGGCTTCCTGGGGACTTTGGGCACACTTGTGCCCCGTAGAGGCCTGGTATCTCCCGGGACCTTCCAACCTTCCAGCCCCAGCATGCAACATGGGCAGAGTTAGCCGCATTCCACAAAGCACAAGACCATCGTGCGCCCCACTGGGCGAGTGGACTTCACCCATGTCCTGCAGAACACCAACCTGAAAAAGACCAGCCTAGGGAAGTGGTGGTGCAGAGGATCTAGCTGTGCAGCCAACGATGAGACACCAGAACCAAAAGAAACAAATAAACAAACAAATCCACATGCCAAAGACACACACACAAAAAGCCAACATGGGAAAAGCTCATAATAAATCCACATCAAACTCTACCAACCCTACAGAAGACTCCGACAACAAGATTTTGCCGCAAGGAAACCAAGACATGGACTTTAGAAAAACAATTGTGGACATAGTCAAACAAATTAGAGAACTAAGGGAAGAGAATGAAAAACTCAAGAAGTACCAAGAGGGTGATAATGATAGTCATTGGAAAGAACTAAGGGGAGAGCTTGAAAAACTCAAGAAGGACCTAGAGGGAGAAAATGACAAACGTTGGAAAGAACTGAAAGGAGAAAATGACAAACTCCAGAAGGAAGCGGAAATTCTGAAAAGATCCCAGGCTGAAAGGGAAAAAGAATGTGACCAATGATCCAAGGACCTACAAGATGAGAATGACAGGCTCAAGAAGGAAGTGGAAACACTAAAGAAATCACAGGAGGAAATGAAAAAGGAAATTGAACATTTATCCAATCAACAGGAAAGGATGGGAAAAAGCTTCAGAAGCAAAATGGAAGAAGCAGAAAAAAGAATTATCAGACATGCAGGATAACGTGGTCCAACTAGAATGCTCAAGTAAAGATTATGAAAAATTTAAAAAAACACAAGAGTGGAACAAGCAAGAAATGTGGGACACTATGAAAAAAACCAGACCTCTGCATCATAGGGATAGAGGAAGGAGAAGAATCCCAAGACAACACTATTGACCAGATCTTCAACAGGATAATAGAAGAAAATTTCCCCAAACTGAAAAAAGACAAACCCATACAAATACAAGAAGCACATAGAACACCAAACAGACAAGACCAGAAAAGAAATTGCCCATGCCATATAATTGTTAAAACACTAGATGCTCAAAACAAAGACAAAATACTGAAAGCCACAAAAGAAAAACAAGTTACATATAAAGGGAAACCCATCAGAATCATAGAAGGATACAGAGGGAATTCTCCCAAACTCCTTCTATGAAGCCAGTATCACTCTAATACCAAAGCCAGGCAAAGATGCAAGCAAAAAAGAAAGCAATAGACCCATTTCACTAATGAATATAGATGCAAAAATTCTCAACAAAATACTTGCAAATCGCTTACAGACCCACATCAAAAAGATCATCCATCATGATCAAGTTGGATTCATACCAGAGATGCAGGGATGGTTCAACGTATGTAAATCAATAAATATCATAAAACACATAAATGGACTGAAAGACAAAAACCACACGATCATCTAAAAGCCTTTGACAAGATCCAACATCCCTTCATGTTTAAAGTCCTAGAGAGAATAGGACTGAAAAGAACATTCCTCAACATGATCAAAGCCATATACAGCATACCCACTGCCAACATCATCCTAAATGGAGAAAAATTGGAACCATTTCCCTTAAAGGTGGGAATCCGGCAAGGCTGCCCCCTGTCACCACTCCTCTTCAACACAGTGCTCGAAACACTTGCTAGGGCAATAAGACAAGAGAAGAAAATTAAAGGAGTATTAATTAGAAAAGAAGAAGTTAAGCTATCCCTTTTTGCAGATGATATGATAGTTTACCTAAGGGATGCTAAAAACTCCACCTGAAAACTTCTAGAAATGATTAAGAGTTTTAGTAAAGTGGCAGGATACAAAATTAACCTAGAAAAATCAGTAGCCTTTCTTTACACCAACAATAAACAAGTGGAAAAGGAATACAAGAAGACCTTCCCACTCACAATAGCCTCAAAAATAATAAGATACCTGGGAACAAACCTAACCAAAGATACCAAAGATCTCTACAACAAAAATTTTAAACCCCTGAAGAAGGAGATTGAAAATGACATCAAAAGATGGAAAGACCTCCCATGCTCATGGATTGGGAAAATTAATATAGCGAAAATGTCCATTTACCCAAACTGATATATAGACTCAGTGCAATCCCAATCAAAATCCCTATGAGCTTCTTCACAGACTTGGAAAAAAAGAAATCATTAAAGTTATATGGAAAAACAAAAGACCCAGAATAGCTAAAGCAACCCTGAGTGAAAAATGCAGTACAGGGAGGATTTCCCTACCAGACTTCAAACTATTCTACAGGGCCATAGTCATAAATACAGCCTGGTACTGGCACAAAAACAGACCTGTTGATCAATGGAACAAAATTGAAGATCCAAATTTGAGCTCATACAATTTCAGCCACCTCATATTTGACAAAGGGGCAAAAAACCCTTAATGGAGGAAGGATAGCATCTTCAGCAAATGGTGCTGGCAAAATTGGATCACCATCTGTAGAAGAACAAAATTAAACCCCTACCTCTCACCCTGTACAAAAATGAACTCCAAGTGGATCAAAGATCTCAACGTGAAGCCTGAAACCCTGAAGGTGGTAAAAGACAAAGTTGGCAACAACCTATAAGAAGGGTAGGAACAGACTTTCTAAACCAGACAGCAGCTGCACAGGGAGTAAGGTCAACAGCTGACAAACGGGACTTCATAAAACTCAAAAGCTTCTGTACAGCGAAGGAAACAGGCAAGGAGGTGAAGGGAAAACCCAAAGAGTGGGAGGAAATCTTTACCAGTGATACATCTGACAGTGTTAACATCAATATATAAACTACTCAAAAAACAAAGAAGTAAAAAGACAAATGACCTACTCAAAAGATGGAGTAAAGAGCTGAATAGAGTCTTCACCAGTGAGGAATTAAAGATGGCTGGGAAACATCTTAAATAGTGTTCAACATCATTAATAATTAAGGAAATGCAAATTAAAACCACTCTCAGATATCATCTCACTCCATTACGGCTAGATCCTACTGCAAAGATACATGCACATCCATGTTTATTGCAGCTCTCTTCACAATAGCGAAGAGCTGGAACCAACCCAAATGCCCCTCAGCAGAGGAATGGATGACAAAAATGTGGTACATCTACACAATGGAGTACTATTCAGTGGTGAGGAAAGATGGCATTATGAACTTTGCAGGTAAATGGATGGAGCTCAATGTCATTATGCTGAGTGAAGTAACACAGTCCCAGAAAGACAAACAGAGAATGGTTTCCCTCATTTGTGGATGCTAACACCAAATCCCCCAGATGAAAGGCAAGCTGAACACAGTATGGTTATATTTTTGTTTATCTGAAAGCAACTATGTTGTTATAATGTGAATCTCTCAAAGGGCTCTAGAATCCAACCACCAATTATTTTCAGACTCTATAATTACTGTATATGGGTGGAGAGTATGTATCCATATTTTAGAGTAATATGAAATTAATGGAGGAAAATGTGAATTCCTAAGCATAAAAAAAGACTGAGAGAAAGATGCAGGACAGTTATAGCAGAATGCATGATCTGGGATGGGATGGGGTGGGGTGGGGGGAAGGGATAGGGGAATATGCCTGTACAGAAATGGAAAAATGATGTATGAAATATACAAAATATCAATAAAAAAAATAAAATACTTAATAGGATTTCAGTCTTACATTTGTTAAAACTTCTTTCATATGAGCTATTACTGGAGCATGTTCATTATACACTTTAGAATGTGTCTTCTTGTTGGCTTCCTCTGTGTCATGAGGTTCCTGCCTCCCAGGTCACCAGCCTCTCTGCCTTAGGTATAGCAGTCTTGCCAGGCCATGGTGCAAGGAGGGAAAGCAGGAGGGAGCAGAGTAAGTCCCCCGGAAGGCAATGAACCCTAAAGGATCTGAAGAAAGAGCTGGGAGTTGCGACCTGGGAGTTTTGTCAGTGAACAAGCTCATTTATTGTAGGGTTTTTATGCACTTACAGAGTTTTGTTGGGCTCTTTGACAAGGAGGTGGGCAGAACAGGGGAAGCCTACATGTGTTCTGCAATGGATAAGTTTTTTTTTTAATTTTTTATTTATTCTTGTATGTGTATGAATGTACTGTCTGCATGTAGGTTTGTGCACCCGTGTTGTGCAGTGCTGCGGAGGTCAGAGAGGGCATCGGATTCCCCTGGAACTGGAGTCAAAGAAAGATGGTTCTCAGCCACCATGTGGGTGCTGGGTATCGAAACCAGGTCCTCTGCAGGAGCAGTCAGCGCTCTTAACCACTAGGCCATCTCTCCAGCCCCGCAATAGATGAGTTTTTCGGCAAGAATACCGTAGCCTGCCCACCACCCACCCCCTAAGATAAGCTTATGGCTTATGCCATTTGCCTCCTGAGGACAGGGCAAACATGCCTCAGGAAGGATAAGCTTAGGAATGGTGCACTTCAAACTACATTCCCCTGGGGGCAGGGAGCTGCAGGTGCGTGATGTCCAATATGAGTGGGAGCGGCTTCCATCTCCTCCCAGCCTTTTAGGTTATCTGGGTAGAAGCCAGCTCTCTTATACTCAGCCATAATGGATTTACCTGGCCACACATCTTTTGTTCTATAAAGTATTGTTTTATTTTAATATAATTTTATATCTGCTTTAAGTGTTTTTAGTATTCAACCTGCAGACCACATGCATTTCGGAATAGCTATGAATGTGGCCCAACCCATTTGTAAATGACATTGTATCACAAGTTCAAAAGGTTGGATACCTAATTCACCCCTAATTCTGGTCGATCTCTACATTGCTGAAAATGGTTATTGAATTGCCTTATTAATTGTATTGCAGTCAATCTCTTCCTTCAGATACATTAATATTTGCTTCACACGTATGTTTAGGTGCTCTCATGTTGAGTACATAGGAATTTAAAATTGTAAATTGTCTTTGTTAACTGACACTCGGTATTGCATGAGGAATTTGTCTCTTTAAAACAGTTTATAGCTTAATGTTTATTTAATCGTCTCTAAGTATAGCTACCTCTGCTGTCTTTTGGTTTCTATTTGTATTAAATATCTTTTCCATCTCTTTACTTTTATTCTTTAAGTATCTTTAATAGTATAATGATTCTTTTGGTACAGCATCTGGTAGGTCTTCTTTCTTTCTTTTTTTTTTTTAAAGCCAATGTTTTATTGAAGCTCTGTGCATTTCATACAAATCAAGTTACATTACAAATCAAATCTAGACCTGTGCCCCCGTCCCTGCTCCCCCACCCCACCAGAGCTCATGCATTCTGCCAAATATTTTTTTCATCTTTTTCTCAGTCTCTCAAAATTCTCGATGCAGAAGTTTACTGTTTTGAGCAGAAGTTCACTGTTTCAGTCAGTTCTTTGATGCAGACTTTTCTGTTGTTGTTGTTGTTATTCCTCCCAATATCCTCACTCTAAAACATACACATATGCATGCCACATATATCATAGGTTTAGCTACTTCAGCTTATGATTTTTTTTCTTATTAGGCTGAAAGATGTCATGTTCGAAGGCTCCTCCTTGGCAGCCCAAACCACCATCGGTTCTGCCCTTGTGTTCCACACTGGGGTGACTCCTTCCCATGGTCACCAAATGAGGTCCAGTAAGCACCCTGTTCTGTCTTGATCTTCCTGTACTGATCTCCATGGTACAGCCTGGGTAATCCAAGAATGGCAATCTATACTCTGAAGAGGCTGAAACCCCAATCAGCTCAGTCCACAAACTGGATGTCCCAGCAGTCCCCATCTGGCGGGTCTTATTTCTTTTTAAAAATTCATTTAACTGCTTTGTCTTTTAAGTTTTATTTGTGTGTGTGTGTGTGTCTGTCTGTCTGTCTGTCTGTCATTTTCTTTCTCTCTGTGTACGTGTGAACTGTGTTATGTGTGCGCTTGTATGGGAGTGCTGTCATGTGCATGTCAGAGCATGTATGTGGAAATTAGAAGCTCACTTTCAGGAATTAGTTCTCTCTTTCCACTGTGTATTCCAGGGATTGAACTCTATCAGTATTTTTACCCTCTGAGCTATCTTGTGAGCTCCACCCTTTCTTTGGACTGGAGAATGTAATTAATTTAAATTCACGGTAACAGTTACCTAGGTAGATAAGAACGTAGTGTTCATTGTGGCCTTTGCGCTGTTCTGTACACCCTTTGGTCTCTTCCTCCCCTTATTTTCTTCCTTCTTTCAAAGGTTTTTCTGTCACAGTATGCATTGATTCCTTTTTTTCTTGTTGAAAGGAATGAAAATAAGGAAGATTATATCTCCTGTAGGTTTTGCTTGAGATTTCTGTAAACACTTACAATATGATATTTTTCAATTCTAACAGGCTACTTTTTTTTTTTTTTTATTCTAACAGGCTACTTTTAGTGGGTAACAGTTCTAAACAATTTTTAAACAGGTCTACATTTTTCTTCTACTGTCTTAGGTTTTTGACATTATAATTTATATCTTTTTATGTTAGGTATACCTTGACAAGTTATAGCTATTATTATTTTGAAACCTTTTTTATCCTTCATACTAAGACATAAGTTTCATACTTTTGTGGCCATATTGGCTTCACAGTCATGGTTCCCATCTTGTTTCCCAAGTTCTCGGGTTACAGGCATGTGCTTCCAGGCCTGACTGCTAAGTATGTCAGCAACTTCTTTGCTTCTTATCGAGTAGTGATAAATTCCTCAGTTTATTTTTCTCTTTCACTGTCATTTCTTCTGTTCCTTCTTTTTTCCTCCCTCCCATTTCTTTTTTTTTTAATTTTTATTAATTTTATTTATTTCTGTATGTGTATGAATGTACTGTGTGCAACATAATTTTCCAACTCATGGTGCTTCTGACGCAGTCTCCCACGTGCTTGGTTATTACAAGCATGTACCACCATCCCTGGCTATGGTGTCTTGAGTGTGAAATGTGTCCCTTCAGCTCATCTATTTGAACACTTGATCCCCAGTTGATGGCTCTCTTTGGGAAATTCAGAACCTTTGGGAAGTGGAGCCTTGCTGGAGGAAGCACATCACTGGGGCAGGCTTTCTACGTCACTGGGCAGGCTTTCTACGTCACTGGGCAGGCTTTCTACATCACCGGGCAGGCTTTCTACATCACTGGGCAGGCTTTCTACGTCACTGGGCAGGCTTTCTACGTCACTGGGCAGGCTTTCTACAGCACCGGGCAGGCTTTCTACATCACCGGGCAGGCTTTCTACATCACTGGGCAGGCTTTCTACGTCACTGGGCAGGCTTTCTAC